>CAJQZJ010033276.1:32212-42718 GCA_907164525.1 Lophiomys imhausi
CAGTATGTGTGTGTGTGAGTGTGTGTTTGTGTGTGTATGTGTGAGTGTGTGTGTATGTGTGTATATGTGTGTGTGCATGTGTGCGTGTGTGTGCATGGGAAGACTGTTTTTCCCAATCTCAGCACTCCTCAGCTGACTGTAGTTCTGTGTCTGGTGTCTGATTGAGGTCTCCTGGGCTGTCTCCCATCCACTGGACTTATTGTGTCTATTGTTGTCCTTGTTCAGCTCCTATTTAGACAGTCATGCTGGTGAAACTTTAGGGATGTAGCTTCTGACACTTCTAGGAGAAATAGCTAATGGCAAACTGCCTAACTTTTCTAACAATCCTTCTGTCCCTTTTTTCTGGAATATACCCTGTCCTGTCAGATAACTGATTTAGAGATGTGTACATTGAGACTGGGGTCCACAGTTCTGCCTTTTGATTGATTGTCATTTTCTACAAAGGTCTCTTTTTATTTTCCATTAATTTATTTATTCACTTTACAGCTAAATCACAGCCTCTCTCATTCCTTTCTCCCAGTCTCACCCTCACACTCCTACCCTCTATCCCACTCCCCTGAAGGGGAGGACCCCCATTGGTACAAACCCACCCTAGCACATCAAGTTGCAGCAGGACGAAGCTAATCATCTACCACTGAGGCCAGACAAGGCTTCCCAGCTATGGGAAAGGGATCTAAAGGTAGGCAACAGAGTCGGAGAGAGCCCCAATTCCAATTGTTAGTAGACCCACATAAACAAGTTGCACATCTACATATGGGTAGGGAGGGGGCCTAGGTCCAGCCCAGGCATGTACTTTTTTTGGTGGTTCAGTGTCTGTGAGTTTCCATGGTCCAGGTTCGTTTACTCTGTGTCTTCTTTTGGTGTCCTTGACCCCTTTGTCTCCCTCAATCCTTCCCCACACTCTTGCACAAAGATTCACCATGTTCAGCCTACTGTTTGGTTTTGCTTCTATGTAAATGCTTCCATCGGCTGCTGGATGAAACCTCTCAGAAAAGAAATATGCTAGCAACTCTGTCTGCAAGCATACCAGAGTGTCATCTCTTTCAAAGATAATTATTCTTGACTGAACCATGAGGATGAAACTTATCCATGGATATTAGGACAAATATGAAGATTGTTGTTAGGGATCATGTTTGTTTAGTAAAGTAGTAGCTGTAGATTCTCCTCCAAGATCCATAATTTCACTAGACCTGGGTAGTCCTTTCCAGATATAATGTGTCTTTTTGAGAAAGTTTTGAGTTCAATTGGGTGTTGACAGCTATGGCCACGTTCTGTGTGCCATTGCTGCTCCCTTAGTTGTTGTGCATAGTGGTCTTTGTTGCTTATAGGAATCCTGGCTGGGCAATACAGTTACTTGCTTCCCACCTTGGTAAACTTTCATGATACTTGCTGGTATGTTCAAAGACTATCCTCAGGGAGGAGGCTTTCAAATCATTTCCAGCTCAGAGACCTCTTGCCCACCTGCTTGGTATCTTTATCAATAGGGACTGTATTTTCCTATCTAGGGTACAACTAAGGAGAACAGTAGTAGCAGGTAGTATTCTGAGAATCTCTTGGACAATTCTAACCAACAACTCAAAAAAGAGCTCCTAATGCTTATTTTTTGGGGTTTTGATTGATTGATTGATTTTTTTTTTTTGTCTATCGGAGGAAGCATTGTCAAGTCAGACTGGAAAATTTTATTTGAATAATATTTTATACACAAGGATACATACATTATAGATTAGATAGTTACTTTAGTGATTCCTTATAATTTTTTCAAGTATCCTTAATGTTATTAAACAAGTTTCCCTCATTCTAAAGAATTTATCTCTCTTACTCTACTAATTAAAATGTCTAACCCATTTATCCATTTCCCCAATCTGATCACTTCTACACCGGTATTATCCTCTCTGTCCCTTGCCCCAACACATACACTTTCAATGGTCTCTTTTTACTTTCCTGCTTTCTGCAGCTACTCTGGGATATATACTCCATATGAAGTTTTGGAGCTGTGATCCTCAAATGAGAGAACATGAGGTTTTGTATTTCTCAATCGGTTACCTCACTTAAAATTATCTGCAAATTGTATTCTTGTTTAAAACTAAATATTATTCTCTAGTGCATATGCCCACACTGTCACTTGTTATTGGTCAGTTGAAGATATTTCCTAGCTATTATGAATACAGAAATAGTAAACAAGTATATGTGAAAGAGCTTGCAGAGTTCTGTGAGCATATGCTAACGTGTGTTATACCTAGGTCATATGGTAGATCTACCTTCAGCATTTTGATAATTGGAAACTAATTTCCAGAACTGTTAGCTCAATTTGTAATCCAGTGAACAATGAATGTGACTTTCCTTTCCCGCCACATCTTTCAGAATTTGTTTTCCCCTGTTTTATTAATCTTTGCCATTCAGACTGGGATAAGATGTTAGGTTCAAGTATCATTCGGTTTTTCATGATTACTATATGATGATTAACATTTTTGAGGTATTTCTTTGTAAATTCTTGACAGTAATTCTCAAATAAGTAGGTGAAAAATATTTTCTCCCATTCTGTGGGCTTCCTCTTTATTTAAACTGATTTAGCTGTGCAGAAGCTTTTCAGTTTCATGAAATCCCATTTGTCAATTGTTGTCCTCCATTCTTGGGCAAGTGTAGTACTCTTCAGAAAGTCCTTTCCTGGATGTAATTAATGTAGGGGAATGCTCAATTTTTTTTCTCGTTTCAGTGATTAAACTTTCAAGTTTATGCTCCATTTGGCATTATTTTTGTGCAAAATATTTTTAATCTACACATGTATGCTGGTACGAGTGGATTATGTATCCTATCAAGTTGTTGAATTTGTTTATCATGTCTACAAGTTTTCTGATAGAGTTTGGAGGTTCTCTAATGTATAATAGAGATAATTTGACTTTTTTATTTTTATCCTTTTAATTTTCTACTCCTATCTTTTTGTTCCTGTTCATGCTCTCAGAAAAAATATAATTTTAAAATAAATTTGAAAGGACTGTGGATGATGGATATCCCTGTCTATTTCCTAATTTCACTGATATTGCTGCAAGATTTCCTTCAGCTAGAAAGACACTGGCTCTGTGTTTTGTGGTCCCAATGCCTTCACTTTTATAAGTTGTAGATTGCTAGAAAAAATTGCTTTCTTGTTGCATTTTCAAGCTTTACTACAAGAACTTTGTACTTTTAAAAAATATTCTTCTCCACCATAATTATTTTGTTTTTAACTTGTGAAATATTTGAATAATTATTGTTAATGTACTTTATTTAAAATTTCATTACCTAGTATTTATTCATACTAACTTTTCCCTTTTCAAAAAACGTTTAAACTCTTCACACTTATTATTCCCAAATTTATGAGAGGTATTCCTCAACAGATTAGTGAGCAATCTCTCTGATTTTTTTTATTAGTCTCTTTCTTAGGATTAAACCCTGCCTCTCTCTGGAGACCTTATTCCTACAAATATTTTGTGCTTAATTTAATGAAACAGTTCTGTGTTAGGTATATACATCCTCAAATGCTTATTAAATACTAGTTTTTGGTATTTAATAAGGGCCAACTCTGATAAATAATAATGAAGCATATGAGAGGAATTTACAATATTACAACTAGAGTAGTTCAGAGAAAGATTAACTGAGTACACAACATTTGATTCAGAAGCTGGAAAAATACTAAACCAGTCATTCAATAAGTAAACAGTGTATTTTATTTCAAAACACCAGGAAGAATAAGGCTTTCTTTCACTCAGTTACTATGTACACTAATGACTGTCTGTATTTCATTTTTTTATTAACTTAACTATTATTTCCCTCTTTCCAAAAGTCTATTATCACATACTGGAATATTTCTGTAAACTCCAAATTAAATATCCAACCTTTAATTGGAACAGAAAAGGGATTATTTCTCTAATTATCTACTATTATTCTCCTTTGCATGTCTGGGCTTCAGCATATTGGAGTACTTGATTACAGCAACAATGTTTATCTGAAAGGCCTTCTTATTCTTTCCCAAGATACTGAAATTTTCCATCTTTCAAGATTAATATTTTGAGCTCTTTTCCTTCTGACCTCTCTCATGATAGATGCATTACTTTACAGTTACATTTTTTTTATTTTAGCCATTAAATCATCATTAAATAAAATCCTTAAATAAATAAAATCATTACATAAAATATTAGTCTATAAGCTGGATTATTTGTATATTTCTATACTTTGTTTATATATCCATAATTAATTTTTTTCTTAATTAAAAATATTATTACCTATTTTCAGTTGAAGTATTTCTCCTTATCTCTACCTTCTCCTGTTCCATCTACCTCTTTCTTAAGCATCTTGTTTCTCATAAGTATTTCTTGTCTATTTTAATAGTTTTATTTCTGTTTTCATGCCATATATCCACACATGCTTTTATACATTTATAGAAATTCTTGGAACTACAAATGAGAGAATATGAGTAATATTTGTCTTTCTGTTTTTTTTTCTTTATTTTTTATTTCTTCAAGTTACATCTCAATTGCAATCTCCTCCCTACTCTCCCCTCCAGTCCCATCCTCCCACCCTCTTCCAACTCAACCCACCCATCCCCTTCCCCCTTTTTTTTAAGTTTAAGGTATATCTTTTCCCCCCAACAGCTCCCCCTTTCAGTCCAACAAATGGCTCTTTCTCTTATAATCATAAATACAATAGAAAACAACAGAGGTAATTAGGCCACAATTATGAGAATTATATGGCTTAGCATACATTCCCAATGTCCAGTCCATATGTATTTGGCACCTGACTTTAATATTCTGTTATCTAACCAACTCCATGAGTTTAAGGTTCTATATCTAACTCAGTTTTCATACTAACTTGTATCACAATTTTAAAAACATCTTTAATATGAGTAATATTTGTGTTTCTGATGCTGACCTAATTCACTTAAATGATTATCTTCAGTTGCAAACATTTTTCTTCAAATAACACATTTTTTGTTTATATTTTTTCTGTGTTTCTACATTTTCTTTATCTATTCCTCTATTGATGGAAACCTAGGTTACTTCCATAACCTAACTATTGTTAATAATTTTGTGATATACACTGATTTGCAAGGATCTCTTTTTTTATGTTTATTTATTACTTCAGGTTGCATCTTTATCACAGTACCCTCTTTCAATCCTTCTCAGTCCCGCCCTTCAACCCTCTACCCCCTATCTCTTCCTTCCCACTGCTCAGGAGTGGAGTGTCCCTACATAACAGCCCCCCCCCCCTCAGTTCAGCAGTCATATGAGGGCTAAGAGCCTTCCTCATACACTGGGGGCCTACAAGGCAGCACCATTAGGGCAAAATGTCTCATTGACAGGTAACAAAATCTATGTTCCTGTTTCATGCATTGGCTGTAGTATAGTTATCCTATACTATATAGCTAAATCCAATTATAAATGAATAGATGCCATGTACATCCTTCTGAGTCTGGGTTAGCTCACTCAGGATGAGCTTTTCTAGTTCCATCCATTTGACTGTAAATTGGATGATTTAGTTGTTTCTGGTAGCTGAGTAGTATTCCATTGTGTAGATGTACCAGTTTGTTGTTGTTGTTGTTGTTTTTTTTTTTTTTTTTTTTTTTATCCATTCCTCTGTTGAGGGACATCTGGGTTGTTTCCAGTTTCTAGCTAATACAAATAAGGCTGCTATGAACATAGATGAGGAAACTTCCTTGTGGTTTGGTGAGGAATCATTTGGATGTATACCCAGAAGTGGTATGGCTGGGTCTTGAGGTAGAGCTATTCCAAGTTTTCTACGATATCACCAGATTTTTTTTGAATTGGAGTCCTTTTTTTAAAAATTTTTTGTAAATACTCAGGAGTTAGTCACATGGAAGAATTATTTTTTCTTTTATGATTAGCATGCTATACTGACTTCCACATTGGATGGATAATTTACATTCCAGCAATAATGTATGTGGCAATGATTCTGTTTTGTCTGCATATTTATTAGCCCTTGTTGTTATGTGTTTCTTTAATCTCAGTTTGAGCAGAGCTTCATGATAAGTGAGCTCTTCATACTTAGCAATGACAGTAAAAAGCTTGATCTAATAAGTTCCTCTGGTGTTTTCATTTTTATTTTGACTAATGTTCGTGTTTGCATTGTCATTATCATATATTTTTTTTCTCCCTCATTCCCTTCTTTGTGTTTTTTGTTGTTTTTCTGATCTTAGGAACTCTCTTTCTAATAGAGTCTGGTTTTATGATTTTCTCTTCCAAAAGCCACTCATACTATACTGGAGCTATATCTATGTAGTTTTAAGATGTGAACTGGGAAATGGTATGTCTTAGCTACTTTGCTATTGCTGTGCTAAGTACCCTGACCAAAAACAACTCTGAAAAGGAAGGGTATGTTTCATCTTACAACTCTCAAGTCACAATCCATCACTGAAGGAAACCAGGGGAAATTCAGGCAAGAACCTGGAGGCAGCCAAAGCAATGGAGAAACAACGCTTACTGACTGGATCTTCATGAGTTTCTCAGCCTTCTTTCTTATATAATCTGGACCACCTGCCCAGTGATAACACTTTCTACAGTAAGCTTGAAAAGCTACAAGGTATTTTCTAATTTATTGTTTATATGAGGATAAGATTATCATAATAATAATTTATCTTAGAGACATGGTGTGATGGAAAACAAAATCATCTGAACTATTTTAAGTGTTTATATCATCTCACCAAATTCTTCTCTGCTTGTGGAAAAAAATCTAACCTTTCTTAATTGAGGAATTAATGAGGATCTTGGAGGTAAAACTGAGAAAGTCTTAGTGCCTTTTCTACATTTAGTTACTCAGAACTCTTAAACTCTCAAAAGTGTCCACAGAAACATATCAATTAATGTTAAATCTCTCACCGATTCCATGCTTCTAATAACTTTTACTTCCCTTCATGTGGAAACTTTACTATATTGGCCTGAGTTTTCAATTTGCAGTGCGGTGGTTTGCTATAGAAACTCCCTTTTCTCATAAATCTCTCTTGTTATTGTGAGAATGGGAGTGATAATTGCAATAACTATACATATCAGAATGGAAATCGTAAGGATATCCTAGAATTCTTTTGTTTTATATATCTATATTCCTATACCACACTTTGCATCACTTACTATACTGCATATATATAGAACATTCATTGTATGACAAGGTCTTCTTATTTTTATGAGCAGGTCCAAAATCTGAGAGTTTCAATCATGGAAAGGGACAATTATTTGTGAGTCCAATAGTAAATCTTGACAAGAGACTATATTCAATTTTATTATAATATAAAATATGTAAGTAACCAGTGATTTTCAATCTTAAACTTGATAGTTTTTTGTTGAGAGACACTTTCAAAAATATATTTTGCAATATGTCATAAAGCTATAATGTTTCCATTTCCTATTATTAAGAAATATCTTATTGTTATGCAATGTCCATTATATGACATTTTACTTTTGTTTAACTTTCTGTGTGGTCACTGGTGTTTTAAACGTACATTATTTCCTTTTAGTTGATCTTTGCTTCTTGAGTCAAATCTATGTTAACAGATAGGATCTTAGAACATTTCCCCTAGAGAGCTGCTTCAAGCTATTTAAGCCACCATCAGAGCCTGATTTAGCATTTTTAATAAACTTCCTAGGGTAAAGGATTAATTTCCCTGGATCCTCTTTATTTTTGATGTAGAAGTGGAATATGTAATTGAGGATGGATCATTGTTTGCCTGTGGTCCTCCCTGCATGTTATGAATAAGTTTGAGTTCAGGGATGGAATAAAACCAGGCAAATCTATTTTTTTGTCCATAAAATTTATTGCTATATAAATATAGAAACTAATGCGTATAAGTGCAAATACAGTTACTCCTGCCAATTTAAAGTTAGAATATTAAAAAAAAACCCACTTCTACTAAGGCAGTTTACAGCCAAAGAGTTTAGGCTAAATTGCCAACATGCTTATTGATCCTTACCTAAAACTCATCTATTAAAACCCTTTCTACTGCTGTAGCTTCTAACAGTGTCCTGGGAGGTGGGAGCTTCAGTATTGTTAGATCAATGTGGATTAGGAAAAGAAATCTCAACAACTTCTGAATATTTTGAAAATAAGCCTGACAAAACGCGCACTCTTTCCTCAAATATATACATGTGAATTAGGAATATATATGTGTATGCATATATATATGCATACACATATATTTATTCTCTTATTCTCAAATCATTTTATGTTATTCCTTACTTTCAAGTTTAAGATCATAGGATGTGAGGGCGATCTGGCTGCGACATCTGTCACCCCATTGATCGCCAGGGTTGATTCGGCTGATCTGGCTGGCTAGGCGGGTGTCCCCTTCCTCCCTCACCGCTCCATGCGCGTCCCTCCCGAAGCTGCGCGCTTGGTCGAAGAGGACGACCTTCCCCGAATAGAGGAGGACCGGTCTTCGGTCAAGGGTATACGAGTAGCTGCGCTCCCCTGCTAGAACCTCCAAACAAGCTCTCAAGTTTAAGATCATGTATAAGGCTTTCAAGGGATGGCAAGCTGTGGGGAGCCACCTGGGACATAGTTTATTGACATTAAATCTCTCATTATTTCTGATGTAATCTGATACAACTCTTTTATGACAGTCTACAATCTGTGTTCAGACAGAGAATATCTTGCCACAGCAGTACAAGTCAGAGCCATTAGCAATCTCCTCATAGTGGTAGTTAATGGAAGCTCTTAACATTGTTAATGCGTTTACTTTATAGAATAATCTTTCTGTATATAAATGATTTTTAAATTTTTTCATAATACATTCACAATGAGATGTAGAATTAAATATCAACACATCAAAATCAATTTTTTTTTACTAATTTCAACTACATTATTCTGGGGGTTGAGAGATGGCTAAGTGTTAAGAACACTGGTTTGCAGAGGACTGGTGTTTGGTTACTAGCACCCACAAGTCAGCTTACTACTGTCTGTGACCATAGAGAGAAAGTATAGTATAAGTGACTAAGTCTGACTTAAGTGAATGTCATGATAATTTCAATTCCTTCTATTCCCTTCAAAGGCCATGATTTCATTTTTTATATATAATTAAATACAATTACAGTGCGTATGCACCTCATTTTATTCGTTTATTTCTTCATACACATCTCATCTGATCCCATTTTTTAGCAATTGTAAACAAAGACGTAGTAACCATAGATGTGGCAATATCTCTGTAGTAAGACTTAGAGCTTTTGAATATAGTCCAGATATTGTGTAACTGGATAACATGCTAGTTCTGTTTTAGTGAGATTTTTTTTATTTTAGCAATTTCCTTATCAATTTTCAAAGTGAATGCAGTAATTTATATTTTCACCATAGTAAGTAATATTCACTCCTTTACTAGTCCTCATCAGCATTTGTTTTCTTGATGGCAAGCAATAATAAGTTCATTTTCCCTGATGGGAAAGGATTAACACGGTTTTAAACATGTATTTCCCATTTGTTTTTCCTCCTTTGAGAACTGCCTATACAGTTCATTAGCTCATTTACTGATTGAGTGATGTGTATTCATTTCACTTATTTGGTTCATGTTTTTTGATTTTATATTTAATTTGTCATTTCATTTTATATTCTAGATGCTATCTGCCTGTCCAGCATACAAATTGCAAAGGTACTATCCCATTCTGTTGGCTATTATTTCACACCAGTAATTATTTACTTTGTTGTACAGAATCTTTTGAATTTCATCCTTATTTTTTTCTTTTTCCTACTCTTTTAAATTAGTTTCAACCTTCTTGCATATGTTTTCCTCTAATGGTTTATTCATTTTATATCTTATTGAACAACTTTAATCAAGTTTGAATATATTTTATTGTGTGTTGAAATACCTTTCTAATTCCATTGTTCTGTGTGTTGGTATCAGTGTTCCCAGAACCTCCTGTTTAAAGGGACCATCTTTTTCAATTTATAAGTCTCATCATTTAGCCATTTTCTTCTGCTTTTGAGAAATTTCTGTTTATTTTTGTAATCCAATTTTAAATTACATGGCTTGTTTTCCTGTTGTTCAATTATTTTCTTTCATTGAATATTATACAATCTAATTCATTGTTGGATACATAACTGGCAAAGACTCATTCAGAGAACTGTCCTTTCAGTAAACAATTTACTATTTTGATTATAAAGATTTTGAAGTTTATAAGGTTCATTTGTGAAGTGTTGGCCTTATTCTATTTGCTACTAAAGTCTTTTTCAAAATATAATCATTTCCTTTTCCTATGCATTAAAGAACAGCCCTCTTTTGCCTCTAGTACTGAAAGAATATCAAATCGTATGCTGATGTGTGATCCATTTGCACTTGAGGTTTGTTTGTTTGTTGTTAGATTATTATATAACTAAATATTTCTCCTTTCCGTTCTTCTAAATTTTCTCATATACTTCTCCCTATTCTTCTTCAAATACCTGGTCTCTTATTTCACTAATTATTATTGCATGTGTATGTGTCTTTGTACACCACACACACACACACACACACACACACACACACACACACACACACAC
>CAJQZJ010033276.1:42728-55953 GCA_907164525.1 Lophiomys imhausi
ACACACACACACACACACACACACACACACACACACACACACACACACCATATTCCTAAGTAAACCTTATATAGTCCATGTTCTGCTTGTATGTATGTTTCCAGTGTTGAGCATGTTACATAGGACAACCCATTGGTGGACTTTTCCCAGGAAAATAGCACCTTTCCCACTCCCAGCATTCCTCAGTTGCCTATATCTCTTTTTGTAGAGTTGAGGCATTGCGGCCTTTTCATGTCCACTTTGGCATGTCTACTGTGGTCTTTGTTTATCTCACATTTGGGCAGTCATGCTGCTGAGACTTTATGAGTGTAGCTTCTGACATTTCCAGGAGACACAATCTCACAGCAAGCTCCATTATCCTCTGGCTCTTACAATCTTTCTGCCCTGACTTCCTCAATGTTTCCTGAGCCTTAGGTGCAAGGGTTGTCTTATACATGTATCCAGTGAGATTTGACTCTATAACTCTACATTTTGATTGTGGTTTTTTTTATGATAGTCAATATATGTTGCAAAGAGAAGTAGCTTTGATGAGGGATGAAGACCACACTTATTTGTGGTTATAAAGACAAATGTTTACAGATTATTGTTAGGGATTTTTCTGGTTTAAAAAATTAGTGGTTATAGATTCTCCTCCAGTAACCAAGAATTTACTACTTCTGAGAGAGTTAGCTAGCTCTCCCTTTGTTTGGTTTTATAAAAGTTGCATATTAACCTAGTTTCATTCTTGTTTTGATATCAAAGTTTGACAGCAGTGAATCTTTTATAATGCTTACTTTTCTCCAGTGTATTTTTCCTCCTTTTTTTTCTCCAAAAAAATCGGTTATCTGCAATTGCATTAACATATCTGGTTCCTTTATTCTATTTCATTAATTTGCCTATTTTTATGCTAGTACCATGCTGTTTTATTACTATGTTGTATTGCATAACTTGAAATTAAGTATAGAAATAATTCCTGCTATATTTTTTTCAGGACTTCTTTTGCTATTTTAGGTCTTTTTTTTTTTGCTTTCACATAAGTTTTAAGAGTTATGTTTTCTTTGTATATCTGTAAATAGCCCTGGAATTTTGATTGAGATTGAACTGAATCTGCAAGCTACTTTGGTTTCATAAGTAAGATTGTTAGTATCTTGCCCTATGCTCCAGTTTTAATGTGTGTTCTTCTGTTTGGTCTTGTCTGATACTGATTTTTTTCCTTGCTGTCATTTTATTTCACTAATTAATTGTTCATTTCACTGACTGCTTCTTTTCACAGAGAAAACTCCAAGTAGGCATATTTCTATTTCTTCAGCTCTTCCTCTGATAGGAATTAGGTGTTTCTACCTTCTTATTATCACTAGATCTCAAAGGTTTTTTTTTTTCCTAATCCACCATTTCCTCAGAAATTGTTATATTTTTATTTTATAATTTATTTTAATTTTTCATGCAATGTGTCTTCATCATATTTACCCTCCCATATTTTTTCTTATATTCTACCTTGATTTCACCCAAATAACTTTATGTTCCATTGTTCTGTTTCTGTTTCTCTGTCTCTCTCTCTCTCACACACACACAAACACAAGAATTCTTTAAATCTAATTTTTGTTTGTTTATTTTGAAGTTCTTGTATTTTTATTTGATATTATTTTATTGAAAAAGTATATCATTCTGTAAGCCTAGATGTCCTGGAATTGGTGGCAGTCTTCCTATCTCAACATCCAAATGGTTGTGATTCAGCCACTAAATCAAGCTTTAAAGGTAATCTATCCTACAAGAAACTCCACCCAACAGGGGATCAAAACAGTTACTAAGACCACAGCCAAACAATAGGTTGAATTCTGGGAATCTTGTACACTAGACAAGAGAGGAGGAACAGAGAGACCCAGATGGGGCGAGAATTCCACATGAAGATCTATAGAACCAACCATTCTAGGCCCCTAGAGGTTTATAGAAAATGCAACATTAACCAGAAAAAGAAAAACAAAAACATATATAGGCCAGACCTAGGGTACCCTATACATATATAGAAGATAGGCAATTTGACCTTCAAACAGATCCCTTAGCAAGTACAGAATCTGTCTTGGAGTTTGTTGCCTATTAGTGGAACAACTTATCCTAGCTGGGCTCCCATGTTGGGTCCCAGTGCAAGAGGAAGCACTTAGCCTCATGTGACTAAGGAACTGAGGGGGTTTCATGAGTGTGAGGCCTCCCTCACCTGAGGAGAAGGGAGAGGGGGAAGGGGATGGAAGGGTGGGATTGGGAGGGAAGGAAAGAGGGGACTATGAAGGAGGTGTAACTTGATTTAGTAAATAAATGTTTAAAAATGATGTTAAAAATAAAGTCTTTTAATAATGGTGTATGACATGCAACCAAAAATCCCTTTGCATTTTTCCTTTTTCCATTTATTTATTATAAATTTTACATCCTGATCACAGCTTCTTCCTTTCTCTTCACCCAGTCCAATCATATGAATGATTGGACTCTGAACCGAACTTGGGGACATCAGACATCAGTAGAGTTGATTACAGGGAAACTAAGTGTTTTACAAAGATTACTCAGCACAGTGGTTCTCACCTTCCTGAGGCTGGGACCCTTCAATGCAGTTCCTCATGTTGTGGTAACGCCTAACTTAAAATTATTTTCGTTGCTACTTTGTAGATGTAACTTTGCTACTGTTATAAATTGTGATGTACATATCCATATCTGATATACAGAATATCTGATATGTGACCTCTGTGAAAGGATCATTTGACTCTCCAAATGGGTCATGACCCACAGATTGAGAACCACTGACTTACCACATTTAACATTTATTGTCAAATGACCTGTTTTCTTCCATTATTATATAAGACATGCAAAATATCCATGGTTTCTATAGAAGATATTGAGTTGGTATCTATGAGATATTTTAAAATTATTATAAAGTATATATTCTTAATTGAAAGTGTTTGAAAATAATACTTTGCCCTAGTGGTGCTGCCTTGTAGGCCCCAGTGTATGTGTATGAGGAGACTCTTGGCCCTCATATGACTGCTGAACTGGGGCGGGGGACTGTTATGTTGGGACACCCCACTCCAGAGGATGGAAGGGTTAGAGGGTAGAGGATGGGAGAGTAGGACTGGAAAGGGTCAAAAGAGGACACTATGATGGAGATATAACCTGAAGCATTAAATAAATAAATTTAAAAAAGAAACAAGGAAATCATGCAATTTGCTGACAAATGGATGGAACTAGAAAAGTTCATCCTAAGTGAGCTAACCCAGACCCACATGCTCATGGCATTTATTCACTTGTAACTGGATTTTATCCATATAATACAGTATAGCTATATCCTCAACCAACAGACTGAAAGGAACACAGACTCTGTTACTTGTTAATGGGACACTTTGCCCTAGTGAAGCTGTCATGTAGGCCCCCAGTGCAGGAAGAAGCTCTTAACCCTCACATGGCTGCTGAACTGGAGGGGGGCTGATATCTAGGACACCCCAAATGGGAGGTGTTTGATAGGTGGGAGAAGGGAGAGAGGGGGAGATGTTGGGAGGATGGGCCCAGGAGGGCTGGAGGGAGGGGACTGTGATGAAGATGTAAATTGAAGTAATAAATAAACATAAGGAAGGAAAGCATTTTAATATCCTATTTTATGTTTGCATCATTTATATTTTTCTCATACTTTGTTTATATCGTGTATGAAAAACTTAGTTTAATATGATATTTTTCCTTATAAATGAAATGTTAAAATTCTGATAATTTTTGAAAACCTCTTAAGACTTATGCTTCTGTTAAGCAGCGAAGTTTGACAAACTATAGCTTAGAGATTAGTTAATTTATAAATTATAAAAATAGAATTTACAAATTATGAAAATATAATTTTATAAATTTCTAAACATTTAAAATAATTCTATATTTTAAATATAGAAAGGAAATATTGAGGTAATAAACACTTTTTAAACTGTAGTGTATCACTGATGGGTGAGGAATGAGTCATATTAGGATGAACAGGTGTAAGCAAAAATGAGAAAAGCTAATGCACTATAACTACTCTATTGGTGTAAGGAGGCTGTCAGGGGTCATTTGTATGAATATATGTTATGGGTCTCCATGTCTAAATATTTTAACAAAAGTAGCTTTCACTGAGAGACTCTTCTGAAAGCAGGAAGTTAAAACATATCCTCTATTCTTTCAGACTCGATGGTTTCAATGTGAATTTTCTCTCTCCAAAGCCTGTACAGCATATTCAAAACATATTCATTCCTATCTACTACAAGAGTTTAAATATTTCCCTTTAAATGTCTCTTATGTGTGAGTGGGACAAGCATAGAGTTGCATATCATTGTCCAGCAAAACATCAAGCTTTGCAACAGTACAGAATTCACATTGATATTACTCATGATGGCTACTTGCGTGCTAAAATTTCAAAAAACTTTTTCTTGCAAATGCATTGTCGATGAATAGAGATTACATTAAAAAAAACACTGAGGTAGAAGTAAGAAATTATGGTTAGGTTTTTTTTTCTTAACTTTAACTATATTCTCACACCTGTACCTTACTATTTTTAAAAATGAAAGTAACCTTTTTTACTGTTTTATTAAAATTGCCCTCACAATGGCATGCCAGCTTCCTGCAGCAAATTGTTTAAAGTATTCTGGTGCTGTGAAGAATATTTAATTATGTAATTATCTTTCATGAGGTGTACAGTTAATTGTCTTTACATCAAACTTAAATGATTTTGAACAATAAATGTGAATGAATAATGTTCTGGCTGTGAGTAACAGATGTCATGTGGATTTTTATTTCTCAGTCATTTAAAAACATTTCTTTTCAAGGCTAGAAAAGTAATTAGTTAAGATTACAAACTAATAACCATCAAAATTTGGGCTTAGCAATAAAGGGAATTTTGAGTGTAACTGAAAAACATTATCTTTGGAAAATTTTCATTACATTTATGTTCTTCAGATATCAAATATGATTTTTAAGAATATGTGTAGCCTGATTATAAATCTCTGCATGTAGCTTCTTAGTGTAAATCTTTTAAAAATTTACCACAATGTCATACATGAAGCAGGGCCTCCCTCTGGCTCTGAGTAGGTCCTCAACCTTTCTCTTGTACAGAAAGTGTAGTGCACATAAAGTACCGAACAGAGGTCCAATGTTAGTCGTATGGCAGAGTGACATTGCCTGCTGACAGTGTGGAAATTTATGCTTATTTTTTCTTTTTGTTAGTTTATTTTTTTGTTTTTTTCTACCTCTGAGACATTCCATGACTTTCCATTTGACAAAAGAATAAGACTGTGTTTGGTAAGTGATCAATTCCTTTCAGTGGAGATGATTAAAGGGCAGTGATTGGAATTGAGAGTGCAGTGTTCAGGGCATATTGATCCCATTCTACAGAAAACACTACAGTGTAATTTCAGTCACTGAAACTTACTATTATGTGTCTAATTTGGTGTAAGTATCCAACTCTTGCTGCAGTTCATCATTCTGTCATGGATGTTTCTGTTCCACATAAATTATTTATGAAATAAGTATCATGGCTTTTCTTCTGGTAATCACTCGTATGCCAATGGAATTTCCTGGTCCATCAAACCATGTGATGACCAAGGAATTTTTCATTTTATGTATCTAAAATCGACCATTGGATGTCCTACAGGATTGAGGAAAGCGTGATGCTCAGGGGTTACCAAAGAAAGTCACTTTGCTTAGAAGAGAAAACCTGGCAGAAGAAAAAGGAATACTGGACACACAGATCATTGATCACTTCTCTCTCTGACTTGAGGCAAGGATTTTACATTTATATTCATCATAGACATTTACTTTTAATTCTCCTTTTTCATTAGATCTTTTTCTGGCTTTTGGGTCAGGGTAATCTTCCTTCATAAAAGGAACTTGGAATTCAAAATGCACAGAATAAAGAAGAAACCTATCTCAACAGTCACATTTTGTAGAGAGCTGCGATGTGCCGCGCCCTAAAGATGGCACTGGTTTCCGCCATCCACCAGCCCGATGGTGAGCGCTTTCGGTGGTAAACAAGTCCATATTTGGCTAAGACCGCTGATCTGGCTTGCTTCCGCATACGTGGGCCTGTAAGATAGCACCACGTGGCTTTACTTGATTGGCTGTTCATATTGTATTTAGCCTGTGGGTTGGGTCTGCCTGGGCATTTGGAAGACTGTTTTCAAGGGACCTGAATAAACTGCTTGAGAAGAGCTTTTGTGAGTTGCATCGTTCTTTCTGGTCGACGTCGACGCGACAAGTGGTGGCCTGTACGGGGAACCAAAAAAGACTCAAGAACTCCTGCAGTCAGGGGCAGTGCACTGGTCAGTTCCCGGGATAAATTGGGACAATAAAGTTTCGCGGGAAATTGCGAACAAAAGGTAAAGTTTCGGGAAATTGAGAACAAAAGGTAAAATTTCACGGAAATAGCGAACAAAAGGTAAAGTTTCGGGAAATTGCGAACAAAAGGTAAAATTTCGCAGAAATAGCAAACAAAAGGTAAAGTTTCGCGGAAATAGTGAACAAAAGGTAAAGTTTCATGGAAATAGCGAACAAAAGGTAAAGTTTTGCAGAAACTGCGAACTAAAGGTAAAGTTGCACGGGAAACTGTGAACCGAAAATAAATTTTTAATCATGGGATCGTCTCAGTCACATCCAATATTTCTGGCTCTTCAGGAGCTACTTTTAGCTAGGAAATTGAAACTTGAGAAGTCAACCCTAGAAAGATTTTTGAATGAATGCGACTCCGTGGCTCCGTGGTTTGCGGTGTCCGGGAATCTTATGGTATCCTGCTGGGACAAATTAGGCAGGGACTTGGATTTTGCTTGGGAGCAAGGTGCTCTGAAGCATGGAGTAAGACCGGTTTGGAAGATGGTGAGGAGTTGTTTAGAAGATCAGAGGTGCTGTAAAGCAGTCAAGGAGGGAGAATCAGCCTTGGAACTGCTGCAAGGGGAAAGATCTGAGCAGGCAGACAGTGAAAAGGGAAGCAAAAAGAAAGTCCCTTTCTATCCCGATCTTAGAGATTTTAGAGATTTTGAGGACTCAGAGGGCACGGATTCTGAAGGGGAGCTACACGCTCTAATAGAACAGTTGGAGAGGACTGCTGTTAGAAAAAGGGAAAAGAAAAGGGTAAAAGAAAAAGTCACGATGGCGGCGGTCGGTGGAAGTGAAGCCATTGCTGCGGCGCCTTCAACTCCCCCTCCATACCCAGAAGCCGTTCAGATAGATCAGCCTGTTCAGTCCCTGAAAGTAGGGAGATCTTTCTGCCCGGGGATGTGGACACAAGTAAGAACAGAATTACAGTTTGCCTATCCGGTATACCAAGACCCACAAGGGAACAGGTATGAGGAACTGCTTTATTTTAAAGTAATTAAATCCCTTGCAGAGTCGGTTCGTACCTATAGCATTACTGCTTCTTTTACATTGGCTCAAGTAGAAGCATTAAGCAGACATTGTATGACCCCGAGTGATTGGAGTGGCCTGGCCCATGCCTGCTTAAGTCCAGGGCAATACTTAGACTGGAAAGCTTTCTTGATTGAGTATGCCACTGAGCAAGCAGCCACTAATCAGAGAAATGGAAATCCAGCCTGGGATAGAGATATGCTGCTTGGGCAGGGGAGATTTGCCAACCAGCAGACAGGATATCCCAATCAGGTTTATGAACAAATAAACCAGACAGCTATCAAGGCTTGGAAATCCCTTCCTAACAAAGGGGAGGTGAGTGGGAACTTAACTAAGATTCTACAGGGCCCCATGGAGCCCTTTTCAGACTTTGTGGCATGATTGGTGGAAGTGGCAGGGAAGATTTTTGGTGACCCAGATGCTGCTATGCCACTAATAAAACAGTTGGTCTATGAGCAATGCACCAAAGAGTGTAGAGCCGCTATCACCCCTTACAAGAACAAAGGGCTAGAAGCCTGGATGAAAGTGTGTAGAGAACTTGGAGGGCCATTAAATAATGCTGGTCTTGCTGCCGCGGTAGTAGTGTTGACCAGAAAATGTGGAGGAAGTCCAGGAGTTTGTTTTAAGTGTGGCAAGATGGGACACTTTAAAAGACAGTGCCCCGGGGAAAGGAGTACAGAAAGTACAGGAAGTGTACAACACCCCAGGCAGCCGGGGTTATGCCCAAAATGTAAAAAAGGGAACCATTGGGCTAATGAGTGCCGTTCAGTGACAGACATCCATGGCGAGCCTTTGACTCAAGGTTATGGTGGCGCTCGTTCAAAAAACGGACAGCAGGGCCCACGACCCCAGGGCCCACAAATATATGGGTCAGTAGAGAATCAGGACAAAGAACAGAATCAAGAGAGATGGCCAACCCTCCGCCATCCGAGAGATCGCGGAGAGCCACTGCAGGCTCAGCAGGATTGGACCTCTGCTCCACCACCAGACTCGTATTAATGCCCCAAATGGGGGTCCAGTTAATTGAAACAGATTTTAAAGGACCCCTTGAACCTGGTACAGTTGGTTTGCTGTTAGGGAGGTCATCATCAGCCTTGAGAGGACTTATTGTCCATCCTGGGGTTATAGATCCAGATTATACAGGAGTGGTTAAGATCATGGTAGCCTCCCCCCATGGTATAACAGCTATCTCTCCTGGAGATAGAATTGCTCAGTTGGTAATTTTGCCGAGCTTACATGATCGCTATGCGGCAAAGGATCGAGAGAGAGGAAAAGATGGTTTTGGGTCCACGGGCACGGATCTGACTTTTCTCTCCTTGAATTTGGACCAACGCCCCGTCTTGGAGTTAAAAGTTGATGGTAAAAGGATCCTGGGCCTTTTGGATACTGGGGCTGATGGGAGTATCATAGCAAAGAAAGACTGGCCTTCAGGTTAGCCCATACAAGCCTCTTCTCAAACATTTCAAGGCTTGGGTTATGCTAAGACTCCAGATATGAGTCCAAGATTATTAAAGTGGCAGGACCAAGAAGGCCACTCAGGAGAAATGCAGCCATATGTACTTGAGCTCCCTATCTCCCTTTGGGGAAGAGACCTTTTAAAGGATATGGGATTTAAATTGAGTAATGACTATTCTGATTCATGCCAACGTATGATGCAAGATATGGGATATGCTCCAGGCTTTGGAATAGGAAAATATTTGCAGGGGCGGAAAAGTCTTATATCTATACAGCAAAGACAAAAGAGACAGGGCCTGTGTTTTTCCCAGGGGCCACTGAGGAGGGCATTCCCATAACTTGGAAGACGGAGGACCCAGTATGGGTTCCTCAGTGGCCACTTTCCTCTGTAAAATTGAATGCAACCAAAGAGTTGGTGGATGAACAGATGTCTTTAAAGCATATAAAGCCATCTGTATCTCCCTGGAATAAACCTATCTTTGTCATTAAAAAGAAATCTGGAAAATGGAGATTGTTGCATGACCTGCGTGCCATAAATCAACAAATGCAGATCATGGGCCCAGTGCAACGTGGCTTGCCGCTTTTATCATCTTTGCCAGCCTCATGGCCCATAATAGTTATAGATATAAGGGATTGTTTTTTCTCCATCCCTTTATGTGCCAAAGATAGTGAGAGATTTGCATTTACTGTTCCATCCTGTAACCATGAAGAACCTGATCAGCGGTTTGAATGGGTAGTATTACCTCAGGGCATGGCGAACAGCCCCACTATGTGCCAACTGTATGTGGGGGAAGCCATTGCTCCCTTGAGAAAGAATTTTCCAGATTTGAGATCTGTTCATTTTATGGATGATATCTTACTGGCAGCTAAGAGTGAACAAATGTTAGATCAGGTCTATGAAGAATTAGTTCAATTATTAAAAAAGAAAAGGTTTTATTGCTCCTGATAAGGTTCAAAAGGAAAATGTGGTTAATTATTTAGGAGCGAAGGTTGGACCTGGAAAGATAATACCTCAAAAGATTGAGATAAGAAAAGATAATTTAAAGACTCTAAATGATTTTCAAAGGTTGTTACGAGATATCAATTGGGTAAGAGGCTATTTGAAGCCACCAAATTATGAAGTAAGACCCCTATATGATATTTTGAAAGGTGATTCAGCACTTAATTCTCCTAGGCAATTAACAGAAGAAGCAAGAAAAGCTTTATGTAAAGTGGGAAAGGTTACAGAGTGCCTTCCTAAAGAGATGGCAGGAAGGACAGCCCATTGCATTGTGCATATTTGCCACCTATGGTCAACCTACAGGATTGTTATGGCAGGACGGACCATTATTATGGACTTATTCGAAGATTTCTCCAAAAAAAATCCATAGAACATTATCCCACTGCAGTTGCTGCTTTAGTCTTGATTGGTATCCAACAATGTTTGCAGTCTTTTGGAGTTGCTCCTGCTGGTATTAAAGTGCCCTATTCCAGTCACCAAATTAAGATTTTGTGTGGCACTGTAGATGATTGGGCAATATTGCAATGTAGCTTTGAAGGAGTGATTGATAACCATTATCCTAAGCATCCATTGCTATCATTTTTTAAGGAGCACCCAGTGATATTCCCTAAGGTTACTTCAGCAGTACCACTTCAAGGGTCACCAAATGTGTTTACTGATGGCTCTAAGACAGACTGCGGAGCCTATTTGATAGAAAGACAAGAGCCCGTGCTATGCCAATTTCAACCGGGCTCCCCCCAAATAGTAGAGTTGAAAATAGTAATTGAGGTGTTTAAAAGATATCAATTTCCATTCAATTTGATCTCAGATTCAGTCTATGTGGTCAACGCAGTGAAAGTATTAGAATTAGCAGGTCCAATTAAGAATAGTAGTACTGTATGTGCCTTATTACAAGAGTTACAAGTTTTAATCTGGCAAAGAAAAAGGTGTTTTTATATTCAACATATTAGAGCACATATAAGATTACCTAGATCATTAAGTGAGGGTAATGATAAAGTTGATCAATGGACTAGGATGGAATGCATTTTTTGGAGCTCATTCCTGGACCAAGCCAGACAGTTTCACCAATTATTACATGTAAATGCAAGAACTCTACAGCAGAAATTCCATTTGTCTAGAGCAGATGCTAGACAAGTGGTTTTGGACTGTCCTCAGTGTGTGATTCATCATCATCCTCCCAGTGTGGGAGTGAACCCTAGAGGGTTGATGCCACTCAAAATCTGGCAAATGGATGTTACCCACATTTCAGAACTTGGAACCTTAAAATATATTCATATATCTGTGGATACCTGCTCAGGTATCATACATGCTACACCTATGAGTGGAGAAAAGGCTCGCAATGTCATAGGGCATTGCTTACAAGCCTGGGCTGCATGGGGAAAACCACAACAGCTGAAAACGGACAATGGACCAGCCTATAAGGCTCAGTCCTTTGTCTCCTTCTGCAACCAGATGGAGGTACAGCTTAATCACAGATTACCATATAATCCTCAAGGACAAGGAATTGTGGAGCGTGCTCATCGCACCCTGAAAGAATGTTTGCAAAAACAGAAAGGGGGAATAGGCCAAGGCCATACCCCCAAGGAGAGAATGTCTTTAGCCTTATTTACTTTAAATTTTTTAAATTTGGATGCTCAAAGCCACTCAGCAGTGGACAGACATCAGGATTCCTGTGTTCCACCTAAAGGCATGGTGAAGTGGAAGAATATTTTGACAGGCTCTTGGCAAGGGCCTGACCCCTTGCTAACGTGGGCGAGAGGATCTGTGTGTGTTTTTCCTCAGGATCAACAGGATCCAGTGTGGGTGCCTGAACGCCTTGTGAGGAAGATTCGTCATGAAGACCTTCCTAGGGATCCTGGTGATAGTAGCAGTGAGTATGTCAGGAATGACCGAGCCGAGATGGGGGATCCTGTCGATATTCCCAAAGCCGATGCAGGTCAGACATGATGTAACTGTGTTTCCACACTTATTTAGCAGTAATAGAAGCTTAGACTTACCCTACCTTCCCTTTGATGATCAGAAAAGCCCTATAGAGGGTAATAGAAATGTCAGCTTGAAGGGTAGTCTGTGCTTTTTAATGAGCTTCAATAGGTCAGATGATACAAAATGCATTAAATTGTCTCAGCAGTTAGTAGAATTTTTACCACAACTGAGGTTTGGGGGTAGGGGTGGTGGTTTGTTTTCCAGCAATGGTTCTCGTCTTGTGGGGTGGTGGCCCACACAAATCTCTGACCGGGACCCCCCCCCAGACAGCCACGCTGGGCACCTTCTTGTAGAGGATCTGCAGGAGAGGAAGGACCTTTTCCCTGGACTGGATGTCAAAGGCGCAGAGCAGTTTGGGTTCAACAAGATTATTTTTCCTTTAGCCCCATGATTAGTAATATAGTGAATAAGTCTTGTACATGAATGCTTGATATATCTACTAGGAATCCTCAGCAGACTGCCACCAATCCTTTTGATTTATGGCTTTTGTTTGGAGCAAATGGTAGCTGTATGGATTTGGGACCTATACTTATGCTTGGGGGAGGAATTTATCAAAGAGGTAGTTTTTCCCTAGGGTCCGCTACCAATATGGATTTTTCTAGCAGTAGTGGCTCTGGTACTTGGAATTCTTCATTTCATTCTTACCGCAATAAGACCTTTTCAGCCTCGCCAGTATGTCTCTGGCCTCCTTTTCTGTGGATTGTAAGTAATGGGAGTGCATCCTTGGGTGAAGTAAAGTTAGTATGCACTCCGGACACATGCTTTTATGCCCTGTGCTGGAATGCCACAGCCTTTCCTGTGGCTGTGGTGACTAGAATGCCTCGATATGTACCAGTTCCTGTAGAGGCCCCTAATACCATGATGCTATTCAGGCTTAAAAGAGATTTTGGCATCACTGCAGCTATTGTTACTGCCATCACTGTTGCTGCTGTGGGGGCTACTGCCTTAGCTATTGCCTTGTCTAGTTCTATACAGACTGCCAATGCCCTGAATGACATCTTAGCCAATGTAGCACAGGCATTGGATACTCAGACCTCTATGAATTCTCATCTCAAAGGAGGCATTATGATAGTTAATCAATGCATAGATTTACTACAAGAACAGATTGATTCTCTTTGACAACTAGCACAGTTGGAGTGTGAGTGGAAAATGCAGGGTTTGTGTGTTACTTTGGTGCGGTTTCAAAATTTAACAAAGGCTGCTAATCTGTCTAGGCAATTGTCAGAGTTCCTTTTACAGGATTAGTCGGCTGAATTTGAAAATAAGATGAGAGAGCTGAGAGCGACAATCGTCCACATCAACTCAACTCGGGTGGATCTGAGCCTGGCTAATGGTTTGACTTCCTTGATACAGGCAGCTATGGATCATCTTAAGGAGTGGGCGGGCGTAGGCTCTTTGGCGATACTGATGATACTAGCC
>CAJQZJ010033276.1:65953-91824 GCA_907164525.1 Lophiomys imhausi
TTTTTTTTCCAATTCACCCAGCTTATCTGTTAGTTCACTAATATGAGCTGTCACAATTTTCTTTTGGAAAGCCCTTAGTGCTATGAACTTTCCTCGTAGCACAGCTTTCAATGTATCCCATAGGTTTGGGTATGTTGTGTCTTCATTGTCGTTGGATTTTAACAAGTCTTTGATTTCCTTCTTTATTTCTTCCCTGACCCAGTGGTCATCCAGTAAGGAGCTGTTCAATTTCCATGTGTGTGTAGGCTTTCTGTTGATTCTTTTCCTGTTGAAGACCAGCTTTATTCCATGGTGGTCTGATAAGATACAAGGTGTTATATCAATTTTCTTGTATCTATTGAGACTATCTTTGTGACCAACTATGTGGTCGATTTTGGAGAAGGTTCCGTGGGGTGCTGAGAAAAATGTATATTCCTTTGTGTTTGGGTGAAACGTTCTGTAGGTATCTGTTAGGTGCATTTGGTTCATGATCTCTGTTAGACTCAATATTTCTCTGTTTGTCTTCTGTCTTGATGATCTGTCCATTGTTGTGAGTGGGGTGTTGAAGTCTCCCACTACTAATGTGTTGGGATCGACATGCGCCTTAAGTTTTAGAAGTGTTTTTAGGAAAGTAGGTGCCTTTGTATTTGGGGCATAGATGTTCAGTATTGAGATTTCCTCTTGATGAATATTCCCTTTAATGAGCATATAGTGCCCTTCTTTGTCTTTCTTCATTAACTTCAGTTGGAAGTCTGTTTTGTTTGATATTAGGATGGCTACTCCAGCTTGCTTCCTGGGTCCATTTGCTTGGAAAACCTTATCCCAGCCCTTTACCCTGAGGCAGTTTCTATCTTTGGTAGTTAGATGTGTCTCTTGTATACAGCAAAAGGATGGTCATGCTTGCGGATCCACTCTGTAAACCTGTGTCTTTTTATTGGGGAGTTGAGTCCATTGATGTTGATCGATATTAGTGAACTGGGGTTGTTATTTCCCATTAGTTTGGTATAGGTGGTGGTCCTGTGGTTCTTTTGGTTTAGTTGCTGAGGGGTTTTCTATTCCCTTTGTTTTCTTGTGTGGAGTTTTCTTCTCTGGGTTCGGATTTTCCTTCTAGGATTTTCTGTAGGGCTGGGTTTGTGGGTAGATTTTGTTTAAATTTGATTTTGTCATGGAATATCTTGTTTTCTTTATCTATGTCGATAGAGAGTTTTGCTGGGTAAAGTAGTCTGGCTGGGCAACTATGATCTCTCAGGACATGTAGTATATCTGACCAGGCCCTTCTAGCTTTTAAAGTTTCTGGGGAGAAGTCAGGTGTAATTCTAATGGGTCTGCCATTGTATGTGACTTGACCTTTTTCTCTTACAGCTTTTAATATTCTTTCTTTGTTCTGTACATTTGGGGTTTCAATTATTATGTGGCGAGAGGAGTTTCTTTTCTGATCTAATCTGTTTGGTGTTCTGTAAGACTCTTGGACTTTTATTGGCATCTCTTTTTTCAGGTTTGGGAAGTTTTCCTCTATGATTTTGTTGAAGATATTTCCTGGACCTTGGAGTCAGGAGTCCTCTCTTTCCTCTATACCTATAATTCTTAGGTTCCGTCTTTTCATTGAGTCCTTGATTTCTTGGATGTTGTGGGTGCGAGATTTTTAGCCTTCTCATTTTCTTTGGATGTTGTACTGATTTCTTCCATCGAATCTTCCATGCCTGAGACCCTGTCTTCCATCTCTTGCATCCTATTGTTGATACTCACATCCGTAGTTCCTGTTCTCATCCCTTGATTCTCCACTTTCTCTTTTAACTCTGACTGTGTTTTCTTTATTGTTTCTATTTCTATTTTCATGTCTTGTATGGTTTTGTTCGTTTTGTACATTTCCTTCTCCAGCTTGCTTGTTTTTGTATGAAAATCTTTCATTGCTTTGTCCTTTTCCTGTTCAAGCTCTGTCACCTTGGCTTGGAGTTCTTTAATGGTGTTGTTCCTTGTTTTGACTTGTCAAATTGTGGCTTCTTTGAATTCCTTCATAGATTTAAGTTCTTCTTGAAGGGACTCTATCACTTTCCATAATGCAGAATTGTCAACGTTTTCATGTGTTTCTGTTGGTGTGAGGTCATCCGAATTGGATGAGCTAGGATAATTCTGCTTTTTTGGAGTCATATTTCCTTGATTTCTATTTTTTCTTGGAACTTTGGCCATTGGATGCGTTTAGCTGTCTGTTCTTGTCGTTTTCTGTGCTTGGATGCACAGTGGATGCTTTGGTGCAGCGGACGAGTTACTTGGCTATATGTCATTGCTTACAGTTGGATTTCAGGGTCACTGTGGTTTTAATCACCTGAAGCACTGTGAACTGGTGCAGCCTGTTCCCAGGTTCTGAGTAATGGACCGGGATTGTTTCACTGCTCCCAATTCAGACTTCTCTATGTTGCACTCTGAGTTATCAGCCTGTAATGGTTCTGATGGCATGGACCTGTTTGCCCAGGAACAGATTCTGTGGGTTTTGTTTGTCGTCACGGAGGTTTACAGGGTCTGGCTCCACACCTAATATGTCTGGATTTTCCAGAATACAGCTATGCTCCCCTGATTTCTGGTTTCTCACTATGCTTCTCGTCACAGGCCTGACCCCTGTGCTTGATTCACTCCCTGTCTGCCCATCCGCGGGTCTCCCTCCCTAGCTGCTCGTCCGTGGGTGCACCGAGGCCCGGATCCTTTGGCCGCCTGAGTGGGCCTCTCGCCCCAGCAGCTCAGCCGTGGGGATCCCTGACCTCGCCCACGCCGGGCTCCCTCCCCAGTTGTCCTGCCATGGGTTCGCGGGGATTTGGCCCTGCCAGCGCCGGGCTCCCACCCCAGCTGCACTGCCATGAGTGCGCAGCGATTTGGCCCCTCCCGCCCGCTGGCGGCTTCCTGCTCTCTTAGAACCTCTGCCCTCCGTGTCTCGAGCGACTGCGGACCACCCGCTGAGCGCCCTGTTTTCCTTGCTAAGACTTCCACTATCCCGCAAAGTTTCTTAAGTGGCTATAAGTTCTTCCTGAGGTGTGGGGAACCCAGTAGGCTAATGATCGATCGCCAAGTGGCCTCTGATTCTGCCTGCTGTGAGTTGGGGTCGATCTTACCAGGCGCCTCTCCAAATGGGTGTTCCCGAATCCCGGGTTTAGTGGCTTCCGTGTCTGTGAGAGATGGGGGAGAGCCTTACCCTGGGACTTTTAACAGTCCCTTGGGAGCTGTGAATGTTCCTGGGGGTGTCTAGCCCCTCCGGTTTTTGCACAGTGCCCAATAACTCTGTGTTTTTTTTTTTTTTTTTGGTTTTTCGAGACAGGGTTTCTCTGAATATCTCTGGCTGTCCTGGACTCGCTTTGTAGACCAGGCTGGCCTCGAACTCACAAAGATCCGCCTGCCTCTGCCTCCCAAGTGCTGGGATTAAAGGCGTGCGCCACCACCGCCCGGCAACTCTGTGTTTTTTATGTCTCTTTTTTCCCTGCTTTCAAAATGTGTCAGTGTAGGTCACCGCCATCTTGGCCCCCCCCATCTTTCTTGTAAAAAGGTAATTTTAGAATTTTATCAGAATTTTTCACTGGACTTCTAAAATGATTATTCCTTATTTTTCTCATATCCTGAAAATGTGATCATACCAGTGAAGTCTTCCCTGACAATATCACTAATCCCATTGCTTCCAATCTCTTATAACCACATATTATTAGACATTTTCCAATTTTAATTTACTGCAAGTTAGCTACGATGGTTAAAATACTTAATTTATATATTTTTAATTTATATTTTGTTTAACACTATATTTCAGGTATATTTTAATATGAACAGTTAAGTGTACCTGGTAAGCTGCATAGATATTTGATTGTTAAAAAAGAGAAGGAATGAGACATTTTACATGTTAAGGAATTTTGACTATTGAATATATATGTATAAAGTATGCATAGCTCATTGTCGTGAGCTATATTATATGTCTTCAGTGTATCTATCACACATGTACGAGGTGGAACATAATGAAATAGTAATTGTCTAAAAGTAAAGTTCAATTGTGACTCATTGTAAATAGTATTTTACTATTTATTGATGAGTCCCACGTGTACCCAAGTTGGTAGCTTATGTTTGTTGCAATTGCTCTGTGTTCTAATTCTGAAATTACTTTTCAAAACATCAATGACTTTCAATTAGTAAATGTCATGCATCTTAGAAAGATGTTCTCATCATAAGCACAAAGTTATAGTTTTTGTTATTGTTTTAAGTAGCAAAGGACAACATGGAAGCTCTGCTGTGTTATCAAAGGCATAGAGATTTCTTAGATGACTTTTTTCTTCTCTGAAGGAAAATCAATGCCCTCCTGTTTTACTATTTGTAAAGTTTTATATATTATTGCATGTTTATGATTTTTAAAATACTCTAAAATTCCCTCTAAAGACTAAAAGAAAAATTGAAAGTTTAAAACATCAAAGTGAAATGCATATTTCATGTCCTGGTGGGAAGTGCTGCATTATATTAGCAATTTAGCTGTAGGATCAGTGACTTTTCTGCCTGTTATTGAATCTCTAATATCATAAGAAAGTTACTAATGTGATAAAAGTCTTCAAGTATTACTGACTTTCTATCATGCTCTTGAAGTGAATTTTTATAGTATTAGCAAAAACAGAGTTTCAGAATACCCTATAAACTGACCAAAATGATAATAGAAAGAGCTTGAAAATCAATAATACAGTTTATTTAGCTGGTCTGTTTGAAGCTTCTCATATTTCATCTTCTGATCTTTCTGTTTTCATGGTTTCTGCTCCTTGATGAGTTGCAAGGTCCCTGTTTCCCTTGAAAAACAACTATAGAGAAGAGACTTTAGTTTTTTTCTATTAGAATAGAGAAACAGCAAAGGCTGCTAACCAGGTATATGTAATTCAATAAATGTTCCTCTCAGCTTTGGTGGAAATGATGAGCCAAGTCACCCATCAGCATCTCAGTGTCATCATTTGTGTTGCTTTTCTTTCCCATATATTTCTCATACATGTAGAATGTTCCACCTGTCACACATACATCTGCTGGGTTTTAGAGGAATTACTTTCATTTTTAAATTATACTTAATATTAAATGAAGACAAGAATCATTTTTTCTAATAGAAATGGATACTTTTACTGATGCTAATTTATTATAGTTTGCCCATAACTTTAATGTTATATAAGTTGAATACAAAAGCAAGTTTTAAAAACACCCAAACACCAGCCAGATTCCATGAAATGGCTTATATATCTCAGGGTTAATATACAATGCTTTAAGACAGAAACTTTGGGTAACTTATAATTAATCACTTCATGTGTAAATTTTTCTTGTGTATTCCATGAGAAATTACTATTTGAAAAGTGGAATAAAAATTATTCACCCGTAAGAAGATGTGATTGCATATTTGTAAGGACCACAAAAATAATCATATTCCCATAATTTAGTTCTATACTAGAGTATAAAACACAAATTAATAATGAAGACAATAACTAAATGAAAGTTTTATTTAACAGTCATTGAATTTTTTCATACTATGTATAAATAAATAGTCACATATACTTATAATCTTCTATAAAACCACTTCTTAAAATCTTTTATTATTTTGTTTTATTTTATACAATTTTTACTTAAAATATAATTACATCATATTTCCCTTCCCTTTTCTCTCTGCAGCTCCTCCTATGTACCCTCCTTCCAACTTCTTCCTTGTTCCCTGTCACAAATTGATAATCTCTTTTTGTCACTTATAATTGCTTCATACATATATGTCTGAGTCTATGTGTGTCTCTGTGTGTGTGTGCGTGCAAGAGAGGAGAGAATAAAATATATAATTACAGCATGCTGTGTCTATTTTTTCTGTTGTGTTTCAGGGTTGATCGTTTTATATGAACAACCACTTAGGGGAATTATCCCTGTGAAGGCTGTCTTACTCGCTCAGCAGGGTATAGCTGCCTGTAGTCCCTTGTCCACGAATGTGAACTCCTGACATTTCTTACTTTGATTTTACCATTGAATACTGCCATTGTTCATATTATGTTCATGGAACAATTTCTGTGAGAATTGTTTTTCGCCACAGACTTCCTGGTATCTTGGCTCATAGAATCTTTGTGTCCCATCTTTAAGGGTGTATTCTGAGCCATATATACAGGATTTTGGTTCTCTGTAATCTGTTGATCTTTGTTTTGTGTCCTCTTGTTTTGTTCTAAAATAATCTCCATTGGTTGTAAAGAGAGGCTTCTTTGATGATAGCTACATTTATAAGTGGGTATAACTACAATATTTAGTATGTAGTTAGGAATTATGGTGGTCTAGCAAAATGATGGTAGTATATTCTCTTTTAAGATCCATGACTTTATTAGTCCCAGGAATTTGGCTAGTTTACTAGTGCCAGGCATGATTTCACTTCTGTTGAGTGGGCCTTAAGTTCAATAAGCCCCTTTATTACCACCAGCATGTGACTGGCATTTATTACACTTTTACAGATGTCTTCTTGTGTACTCATTGCTGTGGTTCACAGGTGTTACAGCTGGGTAGCACTATTACTTCTTTTCTTTGAAAACTTGCATTATATTTTCTTGCACCGTGGAAGCTAGAACACATGAAGGAAGCAATATAGTTAGATCCAGGTCAAATAATCTGAGTAATGTGTTATAACTGCGAAGAATATTCAGCAAAAGGGGTTTACTTTCTACCTCTGAGAAGTAACTAAAGGGAGTTTATATTGTTTTGAGATTCAATTAAACTATCATGAACAACCATTGAAAAGTGGATTTCTAGTGCCTGACACATGTATTTATTTATTTAATTTATGCTTATTGTCATAAGCATTGTCAGCCCTTGTGGATAAATTTATGTAATATCTATCTGTCTATCTATCTATCCATCTATCTAATCTAATATATCTATACCTTTATCTCTATCTCTGTCATCTCTATCCCCCTCTCTCTCTGTGTATGTATGTATTGGATAAGATTTTAGATAAACATAAAATAATAAGATTCCTTGAAGTTTGCTATCATGCTCAATCTGGCACAAAAATCTATAAAAATAAATAAATTAATATATTACTACTTTAAAAGCAAACTTAATTAAGCCAGTCTTATATTTACGAAAATCAGTGATTTTCCATAATAAAATTCATTACTTTATAATGTTATTGTTATAATTTTTATTTAAATAGATAAAAACTGTAATCTTACTAGACATCTGATTAAAATACAGATTTCATTTGTATTATATAAATGGCTTCTTAGCAAAAAAATCAGCTAGATTATCCTTATATTCTTATAAACTTGATGTCCTTTCTACATGAACACATATCAGGTTCAATTTGTAAGAGTTTGTAAGAGGCAATTTGATGATTAGGAGTATATTAAAAAGGAGTAGAGTATTTCTTCTATAGATTGGTATATCATCAAGAAATGAAATATATCTTAACCTTAAAATAATTGTCTATTAATATTCTCAATAAACTGAGAATAAAAGTAACACATAAATAAATCAGTGGTCATATATTAGAATAAGAGACATTATTATGTTGATTAGTAATGTTAGTTTGTGTTTTGCAATTGATATATCTGTGCAATGCTTTAGTTATTTTATTCATTCAACATGTTCAGAATGACTCTGATGGTACTTTGAACATAGTGTTTTAGAACATAATTTTAAGGCTGAAGTGAAGTGTGGTTCTAGGTTAGTTCACAATAACACACCCCTGATTAATGGAAGAGACAGATCCTGATTGTCAGATATGACAATTCTGTTTTCTATCTCTGTTATATAATTGTAATATATTTACTAGAAATAAAAGCATTCATTAATCTATTTTGAATTTGTATCATCTCACTGTTCTAATAAGCTCTTTTGGAAAGTTTATTTTATTTAAATGTAGATATATTATTCATAAGAGACAGAGAGATAGATATCATTGTGAACATTTCAAAGTAACAGGAACATTTCAAAGTAACATATAATTTATTATGAGGGAAGAAACTAATAGAAATAGAGAGTAGCACACACACACACACACATGTAAACACACACACGGCTTAGCACCATATGCTTGAAACCCCATTTCACTAATATTGTGTAACTGTTTGTAACCAGAATATTAGGAGAAATAAAAATTCTCTCTGTATTCCATAATTAGCTTACTTTCACCTTTAATGATGTTTTGCAGTGTGGTGCTATATTCTTAGAGCAGGCTGATATTTTGATATTCCAACTATACCTGCCAGAGGAGAACCATCTTTGAAGTTCATCAATGTTTGTGTCACTGTTGGCTCTCTCAGATGAAGTATATTGCAGGCAGTGAAAATTTGGTAGCTTCAACTGCCAATTTCAATTTTACTAGCTGAGTTAATTGTACCTGAATGTCTGATAAAAATTGAATCCTGTATGAGTCTATTTGAGGGTTCTTATCCCAGGTCTTGCTTTGGAACGTAGGCTAAAATTTTAGGAATGTGAAATTTAAAACCATACTCTTAGAACTCCTTATATTTCTCCAAGTTATATTGACTAAAACCTCTTCATTGATTTAATAAATATGCTTCCTTGGAAGGCTAAAGAAATGAAAATCTCAGTAAATGATGAGAGATTGCCTAAAGGCACAAGGAAAGATTAAACCATACTGTGATTATCATTTCCACAAGTTTGCCTCACAACTGCATTGGATAGCAAATAGTAATCTCATTTGCTTTTAAAATCTATAAAGAAACCTGAAGCATTATACAGCATGACAGACAACTGCTATGAGGCAGACTGTGTGACTCCAGCTAAGCCAGGACGGGAGCTGATGAACTGCTTTCGGTTTGCAACCTTCCTGCACTAACCACCCCTTCAAAATACTGCCCAGAGCAAACAAAGTAAAAGCATTGAGAGAGAAAATAGGATCTATAGCTGATACTGATGAATCAAAAATTAATGGTACATTTTCACCATAAGGATACCACTACAAACACTAATCATGGTCTGATCATTGCTGAATTGACTCACCACTGAACATGATGGTATATATATATATATGTCAATTAAAAAAGAATGACAATGGGGCAGCAATTTGCCTATCCATTTACAGCAATATATTAATAGTGTTAAAACCCATATTTTCCTAAGAAGAAAACAGTCAAATCACTAGATAGATAAGAGTAGATTGCACCAGCAAAGGGAGATCATCAATAGTTGTCCAGCAACAAAACCAAAGTGGCATTGTGAGATTTTGTTTCTTATCAATGCCATAAATATCAACTAACCCATCAAGCTAGCCTCCCAGAGGCTTAAGGAGACTGAAACCCTAACCAAAAGTAGAAGAAAAAAGCATACTTAGACTAGATATAGACCCTCATAAATAAATAAAGATGATAGAAAGAAAGAAAGAAAGAAAGAAAGAAAGAAAGAAAGATAGATAGATAGATAGATAGATAGATGATATGCAATTTGGTCTTCATACATACCTTAGCAAATGGAGAGAGGGTGGTCTTTGTCATGGACTCTGTTTTCTGTGAGTGGAGCACCTTATCCTAACTGGGCTGCCATGTCAGGCCACAGAGCAAGAGGAAGCAATTAGTCCTCACGTCACTGATGAACTGAAGGGAGTTGATATGTGGAGGTCCCCCTAACCATAGGAGAAGGATAGGAGGGAGAGGGGGAAAAGGGTGGAGTCTGGGACCAGGAGGGGAAGAAGGAGTGGCCTGTGATGGAGATGTAACTTAAATAATTAAATAAATGTTGAAAAAAAGAGAGAAAAGATTGAAGATATATCTTCCTGAAACAAATGTAAAGTAATAACAACATTGTCTTTTCCCAACAATAGAATACTTTAAATAACTTGATGTTTTTCACTCCTAATAAAAGTTTCAAATTTGAAGATAAAATATGCATTCTTATTTCCTATTTTTTGTTTATATAATGACAAACAAACAAGAAGAAAACCATGATCACTCAAGTAGATTTAGACATGCTTCCTGAATTATATTACCCCAGGTCATTACTAGAAAATAATAATTTAATGCCATTTTCTCAATTTATTGATTTTCTTACGTATCAAATGACAAAGGATGTAACTAATTTGCATGAGGAAGAAACATAATAATTAATGGAAAGCACCATGAGTAATTCTATTTTATAGATGAAGCAACTGAGAATACAAAGCATTCAACTACTTTTCAGCAATTACAGAACTAGGACTATTAGAATACATGTTAAAAATTTATTTCAGACCAATATGAATAGTATACAAATATAGTCAACCAATTAACAGAGGATAATCATATAGTTAGTTTTCTCAAAAAATATATATCTATAAATTACAGGTGTTCAACTGACAAACAATAGTTATATAGTTGGTCTTCCTTGTAAATGTTTATGTGAAATATAAATATCAAAATGAATTATGAAAACAATCATCACTGCATATATTTTAATTAATTAGCTAATTAATTAATTAACTTAACATCCAGTGCATTTTCCCCTCTCCCTCTTTTCCTTCCTCCACCTACATCTCTCCAACCCATGCCATCCACTCTTCTGTTTCTCTTCAAAAAAGGGTGAATCTCACTGAGAAGAAATAGAATAGACATTTTGGTGCAGAGGGAAGCAAGAGCGGGCAGGGTGAGTTGCCTATAGAAGGGAATCGGGTGGCAGAGGACAGAGAGAGAGATGTAGGAGAGACAACTGGATTGAGAGGAACATCTCTGTGATGAGCTAGAAAGCTAGGGCAATAGAAACTCCCAACAATCTCTGAGGGTGACCCTAGCTAAGACTCCTAGCAGTGGGGGAAATGGAGCCTGAATTGGCCAGGCAAGGTTTCCAATCGAGGGACTGGGACACCAACTTAGCCACAAAACTTTTGACCTACAGTTTGCTCTGTCTACAAGATGTTCAGGAGTAAAGATGAAGCAGAAATTGAGGGAATGGCCAACCAATGACTGGTCCAGCTTGAGACGATGCCTTGAGAGGGAGCCCACCTTTGACATTGTTACTAATATTTGGCTATACTTGCAGACAGAATTCTAGCATAACCATTATCTAAGAGGCTTCAACTTGAAACTGACAAAAACAGATACAGAGAACCACAGCAAAACATCTGGCAGATCTTAGGTAATCCTATGGAGGAGTCAGGGGGCGGGGGGGGGGAATTATAGGAGCCAAAGGGGTCGACACCACAAGAATACTTACAGAATCAATTAACTTAAGCCTAAATGGGCACACTCTGGTTGAACTGCCAAAAAAGGTGCATGCATGGGACTGACCTAAGCCATCTCCACATATGTAACACTTGTGCAGTTTGGTCTTCATGTGAGACTCCTAAAAGTAGCAGCAGGAGCAGGCACTCTCTCTGACTCTGTTGCCTGCCTTTGAGACCCTTTTCCTTTACTGGGCTGCCTTTTCTGACCTCAGTAGGGGAAGATGTGCCTAGTCTTACTGGGAATTAATATGCCAAGCCTAGTTAATATCCATCAATGTATAATTTCATGTATTTTCCAGAGGGGTTTATGTGATGGTGCTTACAAATAATGTTAATTTTGGATTAAGGTGTATACCAAAAATTACATGAAAACAGATCTCTATCCTTGTAGGCTATGAGGCAAGCAAAGCAAAATATAATTGCTTTAAGGTGCATTTTAATATAATATTGTTTTTTTCAGTATGTGGAACAAACACCAATAAATAAGTAAACAAAATACCCACAACCTTGTCCTTCTCAACATTCTCCAAAACCAGACAAATTTCTTCTAAAACTAAAATTGCCTTTATTGATGAGAGCTGTGATCTTATACATATAAAAAAGACATGACTTCTTTATATTCTTGAGCTTCACAATATAAGTATCTACATATACTGTGCACATGTAGCCACTTTAACTGTTGACATAATATATTATATATGATATTGTTTCTCTAAATTGCCATATGGGTTGTTAAGAGGACATTCTTTAAAACTTAGCCACCCCAAAAAAAGAAATAAAGAAAGAAAGCTTTATTCTGTCTCAATAAGAATATTACAGTCCATTGAAGCTTAAAAACAAACATTCCACTGCTAAGAAACATTGTTGGAAATCTAGCAATAATAAAATCTTGGAATACAAAGAACATTTAATAACAAGATTATCTGTTCTCTCCTCTCAAAATCTTCATTGATACAACATGCACTTTCTATTTACTGTCAGATTTGTACTTTTCTTTAAAAAAATCTTGCTTCAGTGGTTAACAAATGCTCAGTGACATATTCTGTAAATTTTGGCTTTATAATTTACATTTGACATTTAAAACTATCATTATACTGTTTATTGGTTATTTGTATCACAAATTTGACTGTTTTGTTTTCAGTAGTTTTATGCATATGAAAACATAGCTATAAGCTTCAAATATCAAGTTTACAGTTTTACAACCCATTGGGTAAAGCAAAATTACTTGTCAGTAATGGTTGTTAATAAATTTGATGAGTTTATTTTCTCATTAGGGTACTGTGGAAGTTGATTTTCAATTTAACACTTGAAAATGTTTGCACTCTTTCCTAAAACTCCAAATTCATCTCAGTGATCATTGTAGCATTCCTTGGAGCTGACAGACTTAGTAATTATTTGAGTGTGTTGACATGTGTTTTAAATGTAATAAAGGTTGAGGAATAGAATTATAAACTGGCTTAGATGGGCTAAGATTGCTCAATCCAGGTTAAGACTTGTTAATATCCATCAGGTGTCACTGTGCATTCATTTATAATGGCGGGCTAAGGATTAATACTGCTGACCAAGTAATGATAATGTGAATACTGATAAATAATTTACTTGATTATTTCTACACTATGTATATGATCTTTGGAAAATAACTATTTTGAGAATTCCATATATGAACTTGTATAGCATCACTCCATCACTTTTCTCCTCTCTCCAATGCCTTCAATGAGCCACTCTTACTTCCCTTCAAGTTCACAACTTTTATTCTTCAATAATATATACTTGTAAATCCAGTTGTAGATATTCTGTGAAGTCCATTTAGTGTTGCTCAAATATACATATACTTAGGCCTCATCACTTAGTATTGTATGAACAATTATGGATTTCTTCTCTAGGGAGGATGATTCTCCATCTCTCAGCAGTCTTTAATTATCCATAGTTTTTAGTCTAAGGGTCAGGTGTTGGAAGATTTTTTTTTTTCATTAACATTGTTGTGTCAACTGCTGTTGCCGTTATCAGGTTTTTTTAAGTGACTATATTACATTGTTGAGGTTTCATGATGGGTTTTCATGTCATATATAAAAGACACAATCTTTTAGCATACACTCTGTTTCTCAGTCTCTGTTTATCCTACTTTTTGTTTCTTTTGCCTTAAATGAAGGTTTTATGCAAATAAAGGAAAGAAAGAAAAATAACAACTTTAATAACAGCAAAAATAATAGTGCTTATTATAAACAGCTGTGACAATAATTCCTCTGTGAACCTAATTTTCTTATGTATGGAAAAGTAAAAATATTAGGTATATGATAAATTATCCTTCACAGATTGATAGTTATAGTTTAAATAGTATATACTAAATAATGAACAGTAACTCTTTTGTAAGTATTTATTAATTTAAATACTTTAAATTACTTTCAGTTATTACTTAAATAACTTAAAATATTACTTAAAGTGATATTACCTTAAGTTGAATCTTCCCTAAAGATGATATAACAGAAGTTTATTAAACAGCAGTGTCTTGGAGCTCATGTATGTAATCCTTATTGTTCAGGGAACTGAGGTTGGACAATTATACATTCAGTGCAAGTTTGAGCAACTTAGTGAGACTCTGTTAGAAATCAAATGATATCCACATAACTTTATATTACACTACAATAACACAGTCACAAAAATAGAATGATAGTGGACAAAAACCAGATACATGGATCCGTGGATCCATGCAACAGAAAAGAAGATCTAGATGTAAACATGTACCTATGAATTTTTACAAAGATGCCAAAAATGTTCACTGGAGAAAGGCATCCTCTTTAACAAATGATAGTAGAAAAACTGGGTTTCCATATGTAGAAATATGGTGATTTTTCCCATCTCTCACCTTGCAAAAATATCAAAGCCATATAGAATTGATGTAAGACAGGAACCCTGAAGCTAAAGAAAAAAATAGGGTCAATACTTTTAAATGTAAATATATGTCAGGGCTTCTTGCTGATTTATTCGCTCAGGAAACAACTTGACTATGAACAAATGCTAACGCTTACCAAGGGAAGAATGGGAGAAGATACTTCAAAACTCCATATCTAAAAATAAATTACTATTGGGAATATACAGAAAACCTAAAACTCCCCTAAAGTTAAAAAATCAGTCCAATTAGAAAATGAGATAATGAATTGACCACAGCACTCTTTAAAGATAAAATACAAATAGCCAATAAATGCTTTTCAAAGTGTTCAGTATTACCCTTCAGGGAAATGTAAACTAAAACTGTTTGGAAATTCCATCTCATTTGAGTCATAAAATGGTTATCATCATGAAAACAAATGATAGCAAAATAGTACTTTGGAATAAGAACCCTAATTCATTGCTGATAGAGGGTAACTGCTATGAATGCTATAGAAAACACTGTGGATGTTCCTTAAAGAGATAAAAATATAACTCTAGTATGACTGAGGTACATTACTCCTATGTGTATACTCCAGGGACTTTATACCCTAACAAAGCAATAATTTAGCATCCATGTTTATTGCTGCTTTACTAAGAGCAATAATGAAATGCAATCAGTTAAATGTTCATCAACTGATGAATGCATGGTGAACCTATGGTATATATGCACAATAGAATTATATTCTATTTATTTCTGTTGTTTTGTATTGTATTTATTTTTATAAGAGAAAGAACCATTTGTTGGACTGAAAGGGGGAGCTGTTGGGGGGGGGGAAGATATATCTTAAACTAAAAAAAAAAGGTAGAGGATGGGGTTTGAGGGGGAAGAGGGTGGAAGGGTGGGACTGGAGGGGGGAGTAGGGAGGGGATTGTGATTGAGATGTAACTTGAAGAAATAAAAAATAAATTATATAAAAAAGAATTATATTTACCCACACAAAATAATAAATTATGCAATTCTGAGAAAACTGATAGAACTGGAAAATATTATATTAAATGTAGTTATAGCAACAGCATTAGTGAACTCACTCATTCAAATTTTTGTGTTGGGGTCAATACCAGCACCTACTGCATGTGAAGTACATGCTCTACTTACTATTGGCAAGTGTCTTCAAACGCCACATTAAAAGACTATAGGTGAATAAATGTGGAAATTATTTGTTAACTTATTATTTATGAAATATATATTGCATCATCAAGAAAGTGTAATGAGACTTATAGATCAATTGATGAAGGTCATCCAATGAATAAACCAAGACACAGAGAAAGATATTGTATATTTCCCCTTGTATTTGCATGTTAGCTTTTAAGCCTTTAATATGCATGCTACAATCTATATAACCGTGGAGTTTAGGTTCCTTATAAGGGTTGGGAGGAAGAGGAATCTCCCAAAGAATGTGAAACAACTCTATTTTATTGTATGTTTTATTTAAGAGACAGGTGAGAAACTGAATTTGGAGGATTAAAAGGAGAGAGGTAAAGAAGACAGGTGAAAGGGAGGGATTATGGGAGGAACAATTAACACTAAAAGCTATTTGGAAGGCCAGATAGAAAATTTCTACTCCATACATAAATGAAAAAAAAAAGTAAATCCAGCCACCAAACAATGGGAGAGATCATGCCCCAACTAGACAGCTAATGTTACTGAAAGCCAGAAATGTATTGTATCTAGTTGAGTTATTGTCCACGGGGGTTCCAAAAAAATACCTGACCATCTTGGGATGTTTCCAGGGCTATTGCTTTCCACAAACTGATGGTAAAGGCCTATTACTAAAATCAAGACTTACACATCTTTTCAAATATGGAGAAGTAAATTTGATGACTAGCTAGAAGCTTTACCACCACTGACTAGTGCTTATGTTACTGGAAGGTACGCTGCATTCTACCAGAGGAGAAAGGTAAACACCAACCTAGGTATAAACCATCCAATATACAATGGTGACCTGCCTTCCAGGTACACTTGCACTACAGTGGCACAAACATTGTGGAAGTAACCAACCAAAATCTGATTGGATTTAAGGCCCAGCCCATGAGATGGAACCATGCCCAAAACTGCTAATATGGCTAAGAACCTAAAAGAAAATACTGAATTCAATTTCAATGGAAAATCTAAGGCTAAGTAACTAATATTCTATCATAAAAATACTCATTAAAGTGTCCATTGATAATATTTGTATAACATGTATTTGACAAGAATAGATGAAAGATTTGTCAGATCATATTGATTATTTATAACCTGAAAGATAAACCTTCTGGAGATGTTAAGATATTTTGACTGAAATTCAAAATTAAAATAAGATAAAAAAACTATAACACACAAATGACTTTTGTACAGATTAATGTATGCCAGTGCAGTATGAATAAAAATAAATTGCTGGAGCAAACAAGACAAAAGACCTCTCAGGGGCAGGTAGAGTCTGGTGCAAGGTGCTATGATTGCTCTGTTGCATGTTACTTTCTACCTTACTCTCTCACAAATAATTGTACATCTCCAACAGGAGCACTTATAAATCTCATGGTACCTGGACTCTAAGCTATTAATTCATTTAGCAGTATGCATAGATGAACATCATAATTATTTTTGGCATATTCTTTGAATTGGGTGACATTTTAGTGTTTAATATACTTATTTTCTACTAATAGGTAAATATGATGACTTCATTAGAAAAATATTATTACAGTATGTTTAGTATAGCTGACATATTGTGTTAACAGGAGGGAAATTTTATTATTTTACCCAGAAAAAGTAAATAAGATTTATTTATATATATATATTATAGACAAAGTATTAGAGTGTTGCCAACAGCAACCTCTGGACTCAATCTTTTGATGGAGCTCAGTCTCTGATCTTTTCACCTAATCCTTTTATGTATGGGTATCACAGGCTGTAGATATCTTCTTGCTATGGTTGTGTATTTTTAGCCATTTGCAATTGTTTTAACTTTAGTGAGACAGGTAAATGCTGAAAAAGCATTTGACAAACCAACACCACTTCATGCTAAAAGTCCTGGGGAGCATGGGCATACAAGGACCATACCTAAAAATACTAAAGGCAATATACAGCAAGCCATTAACCAGCATCAAATAAAATGGAGAGAAACTTAAAGAATTTCTTCTAAACTCAAGGACAAGGCAAGGATGACCACTTTTGCCATCTTTTCAACATAGTAATCAAAGTTCTTGCTAGAGCAATAAGACAACTAAAGGAGATTAAGAGGATACAAATTGGAAAGAAAGAAGTCAAATTATCCCTATTTGCAGACGATATGATAGTATAAATAAGTGACCCCAAAAATTCCACCAGAGAACTCTTACAGCTGATAAACACCTTCAGCAAGCTTGCTGAATACATAATTAATTCAAAAAAATAAGAAGCCCTTCTTTATACAAAAAATAAATGGTCTGAAGAAGGAATAAGGGAAACAACACCTTTCACAATAGCCACAAACAATATAAAATACCTGGGGGTAACTCTAACCAAGAAAGGGAAAGACCTGTATGACAAGAACTTCAAGTCCTTGAAGAAGGAAATTGAAAAGGACATCAGAAAATGAAAGATCTCCCATGCTCATGGATAGGTAGGATCAACATAATAAAAATGGCCATCATGCCAAAGGCAATATAAAGATTCAATGCAATTCCTATTAAAATACCACCACAATTCTTTATAGACCTGGAAAAAACAATTCTCAGCTACATATGGAATGATAAAAAAAAATCCAGAATAGCTAAATCAATCCTGTACTATTAAAAAAAAAAATCTGGAAGTATCACCATCCCAGATTTCAAGCTGTACTACAGAGCAATAGTAATAAAAACAGCATGGTACTGGTATAGAAACAGAGCAGTAGATCAATGGAATCAAATTTAAGACCCAGAAATGAACCCACATACCTATGGTCACTTAATTTTTGACAAAGAAGCCAAAACTATACAATGGAAAAATGACAGCATCTTCAAGAAATGGTGCTGGTCCAACTGGATGTCGACATGTAAAATAATGAAATTAGACCCATACTTATCACATTGTACAAAATTTAAGTCCAAGTGGATCAAAGACCGTAACATAAGGACGGGCACACTAAATCTTTCAGAAGAGAAAGTGGGAAGACCCTTGAACTCATTGGCACAGGTGACAACATCCTGAACAGAACACCAATAGCTCAGGCTCTACAAACAACAATCAATAAATGGGACCTCATGAAATTGAAAAGCTTCTGTAAGGCAAAAGACACTGTCATTCGAATAAAATGGCAGCCTGCAGATTGGGAAAAAATCTTCACCAACCCCACATCTGACAGAGGGCTAATATCCAAAATTTACAAAGAACTCAAGAAAATAAATGCCAAGAAACCAAATAATCCAATCAAAAAAATGGGGAACAGAGCTAAACAGAACAAAGGAGGAATCCCTAATGGCTGAGAGACACTTGGAGAGATGCTCAGCATCCTTAATCATCAGAGAAATGCAACTCGAGATTACTCTGATATTCCATCTCACACCTGTCAGAATGGCTAAGATCAAAAGCTCAAATGACAACACATGCTGGCTAGGTTGTGGAGAAAGGGGACCCTCCTCCATTGCTGGTGGGAGTGCAGGCTTGTACAACCACTATGGAGGTCAGTCTGGTGATAACTTAGAAAACTTGGAATAGCTCTGCCTGGGGACCCAGCCATACCACTTCTGGGTATACATGCAAATGATTCCTCACCAAATCACAAGGAAGTTTCCTCATCTATGTTCATAGCAGCCTTATTTTAATAGCTAGAAACTGGAAATAACCCAGATGTCCCTCAACTTAGGAATGGATTAAAAAATCTGATAGTAATTTCTTAAGTATATAAGAGATCATATGCTTTAGCCATCATTAATGACCAAATCTTTCTGTCAATCATTTGTACTTCTAATATAGTATATACAATAAGTAAACAGAAAATGATTCACAATCCATTTACTAGTGTCTTCAAAACACCTTCATCATAATTCATATATGCTGACATTAATGCAAAGTAATATCTACACATCTTTCCAGGAATAAAACATTTATTTTGCACCTAGGTGAGACTTATGCCCCAAGCTCCACTGTACCTCTCTGCCCTGCCAGAAATGATAACACTTAACTCCCCAGGAGTATCCAACTCCATCCTCCTACCGAGCACCACCTTGTGCCTCCTTGAACCCCAACACCTAGGTTAGATCTCCCCCCACCCCTGAATCCTCCCCACTAACTCCCAACCATACTTAATGCTCTAGGGCCCTCCAAGCTGGCGTGAGCTGGGGGAGGTCCCTCCAAACTTTTTTTTCTGGACCTGTGCCTTCCATGATAATCCTACCTTCTTTTTCAGTACCACTCAGGTTTGATTCTTTCCCCTTTTCTTGCCCCCTCCTCCCCACACCAAGCAGTGCTTTGGGATAGAGCCAGCTGACCTGAGCTGAGAGATGTGACCCAAGCTCCACTGTACTTTCCCTACCCTGCCAGAGGTGACAAGGCCTCAGTCCCCAAGAGCATCCAGCTCCATCCTCCTGACCCCACACCACCTCGGGACCCCTTGAATCCTGACACCTAGGTTAAATCTCCCCTCCCGTCCTCCCCACCACCCTCACACCCTGCCCAATGCAGTATGGCCCTCCAAACTGATACAAGCTGGGGGTGGTCCTCCAAACTTCATCTTCTGGACATGAGCCTCTCACAATACTCTGACCTTAACCTTTGGACCAACAGGGCAACACACAACCAACAGCACCACTGAGAACATCCAGACTGTGCCCTGCTGACCTCCCCTGACATCACTAGGAGAACCAGCTGGATGTCTGGAACCTGCAGTCTCCAATAACACCTCCCACTCCAATACCTGACCTAAGTTCACAGTTGGGACACAGCAGGAACGGAAGCTACTAGGAACAGACAGCTAGGGAACACCAGATATCAAAATGTCAGCAAAAGAACAGAACTGACAAAAGTCAGGGAATTATGACTCCCACCAAAGTCAGTCTTACTAATATAGCAAGTCTTCGCCATCTCACCATGGCTGACACACAAGAAGATGATATAAATCTATACTTAAGAAAATGATAGATGCCTTAAAAGAAGAAAATAATTCCCTTAAAGAATTTAAAGAAGTCACAATCCTACAGACGAATGCAATGGAGAATTCCATTAAAGGCCTCTAAGCTAACTCAGTGACACAAGAATGGGAAAGAGAGAAAGCTATGAAAAGATTACAGGCAAAGACAATCAAATTGGAACAGGAAATGTATAAAACAGCTCAAAACCTGAAATTTGAAATGGAAGCAATAAAGAAAACACAAGCAGAGACAATCCTGGAGTTGGAAAACCAAGGAGAGAGAACAGGAACTACAAACATGAGTATTACAAATAGGATACAAGAGATGGAAGACAGAACCTTAGGTGTGAAAGACGCAATTGAAGAAATCAGTGCAACAACTGAAGAAACTGAGAAATCTAAAAAAGTCCTCAACCAAAACATCCAAGAAATCAAGGACTCAATGAAAAGACAGAAACTAAGAATCACAGTCATAGAAGATAAAGAAGACTCCAGACTCCAAGGACCAGAAATAATTTTCAACAAAATCATAGAAAAAAATTCTGAAACCTAAAGAAACTGATGCTGGTAAAAATCCAAGAAGCATACAGAACATCAAATAGATTTGATCAGAAAAGAAATTCCTCCCACCACATAATAGTTGAAACTCCAAATATACAGAACAAAGAAAGAATATTAAAATACTGTAAGAGGAAAATGCCAAGGAACATATAATGTCAGACCCATCAGAATTGCATTTGACTTTTCCTCAGAAACTTTAAAAGCCTGAAACACATGATCAGATGTCCTACAAGCCCTAAGAGAACACAGGTACCAGCCCAGACTACTATACACAGCAAAATGTTTAATTACCATAGATGGAGAAAACAAGATATTTCATTACAAAAACAAATTGAACAATATCTACCCACAAATCCAGATCTACAGAAGATCCTAGGAGAATGTCAACTGAGAGAAGGTAACTACAGCTAAGAAAACAAATAACTCCACTGCAACTAAACCAAAAGTAATATACAATTGCAGTACCACCAACTACATGAAAATAAGAGGAAATAAAGAACTTAATATCTCTCAACATCAATGATTCAACTCACCAATAAAAAGACAGAGGTTTACAAAATGGATCTGTAAACAAGACCCATCATTTTGCTGCATACAAAAAACACAATGCACCAGCAAAAAAAAAAAAAAAAAAAAAAAAAAAGTCTCTACCTCTGTGTAAAGGGTTGGGAAAAGACTTTTCAAGCAAATGGTCCAAGTAAACAAGCTGGAGTAAGGAGCACTGCCAAACTCATTCTACAAGGCCACGGTCACCTTGATACCTAAACCACACAAAGACCCAACAAAGAAAGAAAACTTCAGACCAATCTCCCTCATGAACATAGATGCAAAAATAGTTAATAAAATACTTGCAATCAAAAGTATCATACAACATGATTAAGTAGGCTTCTTCCCAGGGATGCAGGGGTGGTTCAACATATGGAAATCCATCAAGTAATCCATCATATAAACAAAGCTCAAAGAAAAAAAATCACATGATCATCTCACTAAATGCTGAAAAAGATTTTGACAAAATCCAACACCCCTTCATGTTAAAAATATTGTAGAGAGCTGGCACACAATACCATACCTAGAAATAATAAAGGCAATATACAGCAAGCCAGTAGCCAATATCAAATTAAGTGGAGAGAGACTTAAAGCATTTCCCCTAAAATCAGGAACAAGGCAAGGTAGCCCACTCTTCCCATACCTCTTCAACATAGTACTTGAGGTTCTATCCACAGCAATAAGACAACTAAAGGAGATCAAGGGGATACAAATCAGAAAGGAAAAATCAAATTATCTCTAATTGCAGATGATATGATAGTATATATAAGTGACCCCAGAAATTCCATCAGAGAACTCCTACAGCTGATAAACTCTTTCAGCTAGGTGGCTGTATGCAAAATTAATTAAAAAAATAAGTAGCCCTTCTTTACACAAAAGATAAATGGACTGAGAAAGAAATTAGGAAACCAACACCTTTCAAAATAGTAACAAATAATATAAAATACCTAGGGTAAACTCTAACCAAGCAAGTGAAAGACTTGTACAAGAAGAACTTCCAGCACTTGAAGAAAGAAATTGAAGTGGATATCAGAAGTTGGAAAGATCTCCTATGTTCGTAGATAGGTAGGATCAACATAATAAAAATGGCCATCCTACCAAAAGCAATTTATAGATTCAATACAATCCCCATCAAGATTCCAACACAATTCTATAATGACTATTATCTAACAACTAATCCTAACCTTTTAGAAGGATACAGTCCCTGGGGCAGGTCCTCAGTTGTCAGGAACACCTTTTAAGGCACCTAGTCAACAGTCTTTCTTCAGGAACATCTCAGATGTAGATCCTTTATGGTAAATTGGCTATGGCAGCTTCACTTTCAATGAGGTTTGAGGCTTTCTTCTCTCTGGAAGACTTCAGCTATCTGTAAACCAATTTATTCAGTTTGTATTAGCCACTCAGCAGTTCTGCCTCAGTCTTTGAGGCTGACCACAGTTTCATTCAGGCCACTGTTTTAACTGGTCAAATCCCTCTAGGCAAAAGCTGTGCCACAGGGGGTTTAGTCCTTGGCCTTTTGCTGCTTTGCTGAGGCCTTCTCTGCTCACCAGCTTCTTTCTGCCTCAGGGAGAGCTGGCTGTGATTTTTCAGCTCTGTTTGAGATCAGTTTTTCAGCCCATGATCATTTTCTCCATCATATGATACAAGCTCCCTTACATCTCATCTCTAGCATGGGAACTCTTTAGCATGGGAACACTCGGGCTCCACCCACTTCATCCTTAAATAGGGTCTTTCCTTTTTTCACCTGGCTTCAGCCTAATCTGGGCTCCACCCACTTCATAAGGCTATTAGCAGCTGAAAACAATGCCAGGTCATAAACCTTGTTTTTAGTCCACATGCTCTTTTGTCAATTGCCCACAGCCAAGTTGATCTTCATGCCCCATATCAAGAGACTGTATCAAAAGCTCCTAGATATTCATTAAATCTAATTTATATTAATCAAACTCCCCTTAAAACCAAGAAACCAACTAACCCAATCAAAAATGGGCTACAGAGTCAAGTTGAGAATTCACAAAAGAGGAATCTCAAATGGCCTAGAGACACTTGAAGAAAAGTTCGGCATCCTTAATCATCAGAGAAATGCAACTCAAAACGACTCTGAAATTCCATCTTAAACCTATCAGAATGGCTAAGATCAAAATTGGGTAATTGGGTAATTGACAGCACATGTGGGTGAGGTTGTGGAGAAAGGGAAACACTCCTCCATTGCTTGTGGGAGTGCAAACTTGTACAACCACTATGGAAATCAGTCTGGCGATATCTTAGAAAACTTGGAATAGCTCTATATCAAGACCCAACCATACCACTCCTGGGCATATATCCAAAAGATTCCTCACCAAGCCACAAAAACATCTCCTCAACTATATATTCATAGAAGCTTTATTTGTAATAGCTAGAAATGAAATAACCCAGATGTTCTTCAAGTGAAGAACAGATAAAAAACAAAACAAAACAAAAAACCAAAACAAAATTGTGGTACATTTACACAATGGAATACTACTCAGCCATCAGAAACAAAAGAAATCATTAAATTTGAAACCAAATGAATGGAACTAGAAAAGCTCATCATGAGTAACCTAACTCAGATTCAGAAAAATACACATGGTGTATATTAACTTATAACTGGATTTTAGCCATATAGCATAACCATCCAACAATCAATAGACCTTAAAGAACAGGAACATGGACTTGGTTACCTGTTAGTGGGACACTCCTCCCTAGTGGAACTTCCATGTATGCCTCTGTGCAAGAGGAAGCTCTTAGACCTCATGTGACTAATGAACTGAGGGGGCTGATACATGGAGGGGTAAGATGGGTGGGAGAGATGGTAGAGGATGGCAGGGAGGGAGTGCTGGGAGGGGGTAGTAATGGAGATATAACTTGAAGAAATGAATAAATCATAAGAAAATACCTATTTTGAAAAGAAATCTAAAGACTTTTCAGTTATCTTATTTTAATTTGTTTCAATCACATCTAAGAAATAACAATAGACTTTCAGGCCTTAATATTTAATGAAAATGTTTAGTTTCTAGTATGAAAATATGTTTCTTAGTTATAGGTACAGGTACAGGTTTAAAATGTCAACTTCTGACAAGAAATAGGGAACATGTAGCAAGCTGATTAAATGTATGTTTTAATATAAATTAATCACACTTAATTCATCATGTTTTCAAATAAAACACTAATCAGTGTCTACTTTTGCTGTCATGAAAATGAGTCAGATTTCATATGTAATGAATTCATGTTAGATAAATAATATTAAATACTTGATAAACTCATCATGTTATATTGCCCAGCCTACCTTATCAGAAAATGAAGTGAGCTGAGAAATTTTTAATATATTAACTTGAAAACATTCTGAGTTTAGTTAACAAAGTGTTATCATGGAACACTTTAAGAATATTTCAATGATTATAATGCAAATTAAAGGCAAACCAGCTGTTTAGTTTGTAGTACTGAGGAGAAAGACTATGTACTGATTGAATGGACCAAGATGAGCATAGGCATGCCACTTTACCATCCCTCACCACAAGTCAAACTGAAATAGAGAAAGAAGAAGAATTAGACAGTCTGTCTCTTGAGCAAATCTTCATTTATATCCTATTCATCTGCTGGAAATACTGTTTTCTTGCTCAATCGATTCATTTCCTTCTTCCAGAAAATTGTCTAAATTTGGGTGTAAAGAAAGCTCAAGGTCTGAAATTTATTGAATTATTTAATTGTACATTCAATGCTTAGTTTCTAGTATGAAATAAACATAAATGTTAGACTGTTGGTTAAGTGCTTTTCCTAATCAAGCTTCACATTCCACCGTCCACTGAACTCACTTTGAGCGTGTGCTGCAGTACTTCCCTTCAGTTTTTACTGCTCTTGTTCTTTAGGTAATTGAAATTCAGCTAGGATTCTCTATGACTAAAACTTACTCTATCAAAATCCCTCTTCTTCTTTAGTTATATGTATTATATTATGTATCAGGGAAAGAATGTTTTGCTTGGTTATTTGCTTTATTTTTTTACCAATTGATATCATTCTCTAAGATAAATATACATTACTTCACATTTTCTCTGTGTCCTATGGAAAATTTATTGACCTTTTTCCATATTGCTTTTTGTAACTTGTTGGAGACAGACTCTCAAGAGAATTAAGTTCTTATTATATGAGAAATAAGCAAAATGATATAGGAGTTTTTTTTTGTTTTTTTTTTAAATATTTTATTTATTTTTTCTTCAAGTTACATCTCAGTCACAAACCCTTCCCTATTCCCCCTTCCTATCCCACCCTTCCACCCTCTTCCCCCCAGCAGTTTCCCCTTTCAGTCCAACAGATGGTTCCTTCTCTTATAACAGTAAGTACTATACAAAATAACAGATATAAATATGCCACATTTATGAGAGTTAAATGGCCCAGTATACCTTCCCAATGTCCAGTTTATACATATTTGGCCCCTGACTTTAACATTCTACTATCTAACCATCTCCATGAGTTTAAAGGTCTATATCTGACTCAACATTCATACTAACTTGCAACACAATTTTAAGAGTATCTTCTTAGATCTATAACAACATGTCCACACTACACACACACACACACACACACACACACACACACACACACACACACACACA
>CAJQZJ010033276.1:116078-194204 GCA_907164525.1 Lophiomys imhausi
TTCTTCTTCTTCTTCTTCTTCTTCTTCTTCTTCTTCTTCTTCTTCTTCTTCTTCTTCTTCTTCATCTATTTGTCAGTTGAGAGACATCTGGGTTTTTTTCTAATTTGTAGATATTACAAATAAGGATGTTATGAACACAGATTAGGAGATGTCCTTGTGGTTTGGTGAGGAATCATTTGGATGCATACCCAGAAGTGGTATGGCAGAGTCTTGAGGTAGAGCTATTCCAAATTTACTAAGATATCACCAGACTGATTTGCACAGTGGTTGTACAAGCTTACACTCCCAGCAGCAATGGAAGAGTGTTCCCCTTTCTCCACAACCTCCCTAGCATGTGCTGTCATTTGAGTTTTTGATCTTAGCCATTCTTACAGGTGTGAGATGGAATCTCAGAGTCATCTTGAGTTGCACTTCTCTGATGATTAAGGATGTTGAGCATTTCTTCAAGTGTCTCTCTGCCATTAGAAATTCCTCCTTTGTGAATTCTCAGTTTAGTTCTGTTCCCCATTTTTGTGATTGTATTATTTGGTTTCTTGATGTTTACTTTCTTGAGTTTTTTTGTAAATTATGGATATTAGCCCTCTGTCAGAAATGGGGTTGGTAAAGATCTTTTCCCAGTCTGTAGGCTGCTGTTTTGTTCTAGTGACAGTGTCTTTTGCCTTACACAAGCTTTTCAGTTTCATGAGGTACCATTTATTGATTGTTGGTCTTAGAGCCTGAGCTACTGGTGTTCCATTCAGGAAGTTGTCACCTCTGCCAATGAGTTAGAGGGGTTTCCCCATTTTCTCTTCTATTAGATTTAGATTATGTTAAGGTCTTTGATTCACTTGGACTTAAGTTTTGTGCAAGGTGAAATGTGTGGGTCTATTTGCACTCTTTTACCTGTCTTCATCCAGTTAGACAAGCACCATAGGTGTGTAGTTTCATTTCTGGGTCTTCAATTCGATTCCATTGATCAACTCGTCTGTTTCTATATCAGTATCATGTTTTTATTACTATTGCTCTGTAATATAGATTAAAATCTGGGATGGTGATATATCCAGATGATTTTTTGTTTGTTTGTTTGTGTTTTTGTTTTGCACAAGATTGATTTTTCTATTATGGGTGTTTTGTTATTCCATATAAAGTTGAGAATTGTTTTTTCTCAGTCTGTTGAAAATTGTTTTGGTATTTTGATAGGAATTGCATTTTGATAGAAATTGTTCACAAATATTCACTAAAGTACCAGTTCATATGGCACAAATGAATATAGCATATATTTTTACATGTGACTTAACATATTTTAAATATTCTATCTATTGAAAATAAATTTTTTTTCAAGTGAGAGGAAGAATCAGGCCACTTATCTATTCTCTAAGTAGATAAAAATATAATCCTATTGATATGTATTGATTTATATGAGGTACCAATCAGATAGCATGCAGCCCCCAACAAAAGGAAAGTATTAAAGGATAGCAAAGAGGAGTTTATAATAACATTATGGTATATTTTTTAAAATTTTTGTTTTAACTTTAATTTTTTTCATTTTAAAAATTTGTATGTTTACTTATTTGGGGGACAAAGTACTGTGACATATAATGTATATGCCAAATGACAAGTTGAAGAAATCAGTTCTCTCTTTACAACTTGTGGGACCTAGAAATGGAACTCAACTCATCTTACATGCTAGCAAGCTCCTTTTTCTGTTGAATCTTGAGGCCAGGCAAATTTATTTCCTTTTGAGAGATTGAATAAAGACCCCCAAACATATATGAATTTCCATTAATAGGTATGTGTCTGCTACTTCATTTGTTGAAAAATAGTTTACAATACGATTATCTAAGGTCTTAAAATGTCTGAGGCCATCTTCCTGGATTTTACAGATAACATTTGAGCGCAGTCATGCGCTTTCTTTAGTGGAGGAATGCATAACATGAACTAACAAATAGAAGGTTTTGAAAGACCTGGGAGAGGGAAGTCCCTCTCCTGACACTTGGGATATCACGGCCACCCAAAAACTCGCAAGAGACCTTTTTGATGCAATCGCAAGAGGTTTATTTCAGGGATCAGTGCACGGAGGACACAACTCGTATCCCACGCAGGGGTAGAGATGTTCCCGACACCAATTTGGGGGAGAGTAGGATATTTAAAGAAAAAAACATAACCCAAGGGGGTGAGGGGAAATACAAGTGGAAAGTACACACCATTGTTTAGTTAATTAGCAGGAAACACACCCTCTACTTGTTTTTCTCAGGAATGAATCTAATCTTATTTCACTATCTACTTTGTGGTCAGCTAGTTCCTGGAACCCAGCTGGCCTGGTTCCACTGCCTGCCAAGGGGGTCTTTTAATTTTTTTCATTCCTTTCATTCTCCACTTCTTCTAGTCCGTTGTTCTAATCTTAGAACCTATACATCTGTTTCATCAAACTTATCATTATTATACCCCTGTAACCCTTGATATTGTTGTCTCAGCATTAAAATCTGTATGGCACTTACTCTTAATTGATGAAAGCACTGAGGGGCCTGTACTAGGGCAGCTGTTCTAGTGTTATATCTAATCCTAAAATTACAGCTAACTTCAGGGAAATAGGCTCTCTTAAATTGCTTAGGGCAGAAACCAAACTCATCCACAAAGGCATTTGTGTGGAGATAGAGTACTCTAGGTATAAGCTGTATTAACATTCAATAATCTTTGGTATCATTAAAGATATTAGTGGCAACGCAGGGAGTTAATCCTGTGTTGCAAGCCCATCATTTATTATAAGCAGCTGGTGGGTTTTTTAAACAAGTCCCTTTCCCTGATCTCATGTCATGAGCAGGCATCATGGTTGGTGGTGTTATTAAAAGTACCCAACACAGCGATGCCCTCATAGTAAGGGGGTCCAGAAGTTAAACAGAGCTAACATCCTCCACACTGCCTAGCCACACTCCTGTCCCTACCTTCCCTTGGACAGACGTAAAAATCTTGTTGAGCCAGCCCACAGCATCCCTCTGGCCTCCCACACCCGAACTTTGCTCCTAGCCCTTTAGGGTGCCTTCATCGAGGGTCCCACTCAGGGAGGTTCTGGGGGGTCTGCCTCAGGAATATCCCACTGTTCCAGGCCTGCAGCTAGCTGTCAGAAGTCAGGAAAGGGAGGGGGCTACCTTAGAGATTGGCCAGGCGACTTCCTCAGTTTGGGAAGCTACCTGTCAAGTAAGTTTTTGAAGGACATGAGAGTTGTCATTCCCCATCTGGAGGGCACCTGCTTCACAGGCGCAGCTTAAGAGGGTCTACAGTCTTTTCCAGTCTCCATTCATCCTTGGAAGGTTCAGGAGCTTTCTTTATATGCGAGGCATGGATCCAAGTAGAGATGTCCTCTACCTTTACTGTGGTAGGGGTGGTCAGGAGCACCAGGTATGGTCCCTTCCAGCAAGGCTCAAGATTCCCAGCTTGATGGCACCGGACGAGTATGGCATCTCCAACCTGGAACTGATGAGGCACGTTCAGGTCTCCAACCTGGGACTGATGAGGCACACTCAGGTCTCCAGCTTTATAAGCCTCTCTGAGCTGCTCCCAGGCCTCATGCCGAGCTACTTCAAGGGCTTTCATGCGGGTGAACAAGGGGTTAGAAAGGACAACATCAGGGTTAAATATTCCACCTACCTCAGTGAGAGGAGGCGGCCCCCCACAGAGAATCTCATAGAGTGTCAACTTGAATTGTCCCGGGGTATTCCTGACGCAGAACAGGGCAAAAGGAAGGAGGGCTTTCCAATCTCCCCCACTGGTCTCTAAGGCTAATTTAGTCAAGGTCTCTTTTAGGGTTTTATTTATCCTTTTTACCTGTCCTGAACTCTGGGGATGATAGGCACAATGTAATTTTCATTTAATCCCCAGTTGAGTGGCCAGTCCTGACTTACCTGGGCAACGAAAGCTGGTCCATTATCAGACCCAATTACCTTGGGTATTCCAAATCTCAGAAAAAAAATTTTAAGAATATTCTTAGCCACTGTATTAGCAGTCTCAGTCCTTCTAGGGAGGACCTCTACCCACCCTGAAAATGTATCTATAAAAACTAAAAGATATTTGTTTCCATATTTAGCTGGTTTATTTTTTGTAAAATCTACTTTCCAATAGGCCCCCCAGTCTATCACCCCGGATTCTTTTTTCCCAGGTTATACATGGAAGGTCTGGTATTATTCAGAGCACAAGCTTTGCAGTTCCTGACTATCTCTGTTGTTAAATCAGAAAGTCCAATTACATAATAGTCAGAGGACCTTACCACATCTTTTAGTTTCTTTTTTCCTAGGTGATTCAGACGGTTTAAATTGGTAACATACTTGTGTCCTTTTTCTTTATTTTTAATGTCTTTCCTGCAGATGTCAAAGCCCTCTTTGTCTATATATTGCCCCATGCGCATGGGCGGTGGCAAAAGCATACCTGCTATCAGTATAAATATCGATGGACTTTTCCTCTGCCATCTTCAGGGCTTATGTTAGTGCACTAAGTTCAGCTTTCTGGGCAGAAGTTCCTGCTGGCAGGCTGCTAGCCCAAATCACTTGCCTCCTGTCTACCACTGTAGCTCCTGCCTCCACTTACCTTCAACCACAAAGCTGTTTCTTCTGCCAGGATGTCAGGGCAGTGGTGGATGGGAGCAGAGTCATCGGCCTCAGGTAGTAGAGTAGCAGAATTCAGGATGGCCAGGGGAGGGGGAGCAAATATCATCCTCTCAGTCAATAATAGGCTTTGGTAGTGGGTCATTCTAGCATTAGTCATCCATTGGTCAGGGGGCTGTCGGATAATGTTCTCAAGAGCATGGGGTGCCACCACGGTAATCTGCTGTCCCAAAGTCAGTTTATCAGCATCTTTGACAAGTAAGGCCACAGCCACAATAGCTTTCAGGCATGTGGGACATCCGCTTGCAACAGGATCCAGTTTCTTAGAAAAGTAGGCCACTGGCCTCTTACAAGGTCCTAAAGTCTGAATAAGAATGCCTCTGGCAACCCCTGTCCTTTCATCTACATATACAGTGAAAGGCTTGGTTAAGTCCGGTAGGGCTAAAGCTGGTGTTGTTAACAAGGCCTTTTTGATAGTTTTAAAGGTCTTCTGATGATCAGGGGTCCAGGTGAACTCTCCTCCCTCTTTGGTGAGGGGATAAAAGGAGGCTGCCAGCCAGCGTAGCAAACCCCAGAATCCACAGCCTACAAAAACCGGCGTGCCCAGAAATTCTATTACCTGGCGTGGGGTGGTCAGGACAGGGATCTGTGTGACAGTCTTTTTCCTAGCTTCCGTCAGCCATGGCTTCCCATCTCGCAGAGTATATCTCAGATAGATGACCTCAGTTTTACATAACTGAGCTTTCTAGCAGAAGCCTGATATCCCAACTCAACCAGTTCCACCAGCAGTCTCATGGTTCCTTGGAGACACTCAGGTTTAGTTGATGCTGCCAAAAGTAAATCATCTACATACTGCAACAAAGTTATCTGAGGGTTTTTAGTTCTGAAGGAGGCCAGATCTTGATGAAGAGCCTCATCAAAGAGGGTAGGGGAGTTTTTGCATCCCTTGTGGCAATCTGATCTAAGTCAGTTGTCCCACCAGTCCAGTGTTAGGATCTCTCCATTCAAAAGCAAAGCCAGGTTGGCTGTCAGCATGTAACTTCAAGCAGAAAAAAAAAAAATCTTTTTTCCATTCCCATTCGGTCTGGGTCTTCTGTTGCCCAGGTTCCCTGTCTGTCTAGGCCCTGTCCTGTTTCTCTCTCTATCCCCTACAACTGTGGCCAGTATTCTAGTCAAGTTTTTTTTCTTGTTTGCGATCCTGCCTATCCTCTCTCTTCTCTCTCTCTCTCTCTCTCTCTCTCTCTCTCTTTTCTTTCCTGTTTTTCTTTCTCAGTCTCTCTTCTATGATACATTTTCTCTGCCTCTCTAACAAGATTCCTATAAAGGCCATATCCACAGCCACTCATCCCTTAGAGGTCGGGTCAAAGGGAGTGTAATGCCTATAGGCTTCCATCCACCTCTCAAGGAACACGGATGGTGGCTCAACAGGACCCTGAAGTACTTTTCTTACCTTAGCCAAATTGGTGGGGTGCTGAATGCACCTCTGAGACCTGCCACTAGAGTCTGGTCGAAAAACTGTCAGCTGCTCTGTATCTGCAGCCGTGTTGAAGTCCCAATCTGGTCGATCAAGGGGGAAACCAGCGTCGATCTCATTCGGGAGGATAATGGGGGTCCCATTGGTCTCTGGGTCATTCTTCCATGCCTCCAAGAGAACTCTCTCCCTCTCCTCTGTAGTAAAGAGAACCTGTAAAAGCTTCTGGCAATCCTTCCAGGTGGGCTTGTGAGAGAACATCAGGGATTCCACCAGACCTGTAAGACTAGTAGGGTTTTTAGAGAAAGACAGGTGGTTAGCTTTTTAATTACATAAATCAGCCAAGGAGAAAGGCCAATATTGTAAGGGTTGCAAAACTGGTGGGTCCATGGGGGGCCCGACCATTTGGAGAGGTAGAGCCACAGTGGAATCGAGGCCCTCTGGGCTCAACCCTCTCTGGCTCCGAGTGCCAGTCGCCAGCCCTCCCTCCTCTGCTCCTTGTATTTCCAGGCTCGGGCCAGAGCCGGGTCTGGCGTTGAGACGCCTGCAGTGGCTGGGGGTAGGGGGGTGGCGGGGACGGGCTCAGCCACATGGGTGGCTCCTCGATCTTGGGATAGGTCTTAGGCAGAGTCGAAGGTGTTGTTTTCGAAGCTGGCTTTTGTTTTAATTTGGCCTCTGTGCCACGGAGAGCCAGGGCTTGGGAGCCTGGCTTTTTTCTTCTCACCCAAGGTTTTACCCATGGGGGTGGGTTATGGATCAGGTCTTGCCAAACAGTAATGTATGGCTGTTGATCGGGATGAGACCCTGGTCCTTCCTTAAAGACAATAGCTTTTACCTCAAAAATAATGATCCAGTCAAAAGTCCCTTTGGACGGCCACCCAACATCAAAAGTAGGCCACTCCGAAGAACAAAACGTCTGTCACGGTCTCTTCTTAATCTCAACTGACAAATTATGAGCCCTAGTTCTAACTTCAGTCCAATGATCCAGTGTCAAACTTAGAGGAGTCTTTATGGTCTGTCCCCTTGTCACAAGTAACAAAAAACACAAACACAAGATACACAGAGAAACATTATGAAAAATCCTTCTCAATCTCGAATGCCAGCGCCATTCCAGAGAAACAAATGGCTGGGAGGTCTCTCACGTCCCCTCTCTCAAGAAGACTACTGTATCCTCCCCGGCACCCAAATGGGGCCCTCCCAGGCGCCCCTGGGGTTCCTTGTCTTCCTGGGATGTCTTCCATGGCTACAGCCACTGATTCACTAGCACATCTGCCTGATCACCCTGTCCATCTCCTCAAGAGACAGAAACGGCTGTCAAACTGAAAGCAACCTTCGTGAAGTGAACTTTTGCACAAACCATATAATAGAACCAGACAACAGAGACAGAAATTTTACAAACCAGACAACAGAAATAGGCCCAAGACACAGAAATCTCACCTCCAAGTGGGTTCTTGTGAAGAATGGGGTGGCTGCAAATTCCCGGCCAATGCACCAAATGAAAGACCTGGGAGAGGGAAGTCCTTCTCCCAACACTCAGAATATCATGGCCACCCAAAAACTTGCAAGAGACCTACTTGATGCAATCACAAGAGGTTTATTTGGGGGATCAGTGCACTGAGGACCCAACTTGTATCCCATGCAGGGGTTGAGGAATTTGCAACCCCAATTTGGGGGAGAGTAGGGTATTTAAAGAAAAAAAAAACATAACCCTTGGGGGTGAGGGGAAATACAAGTGGAAAGTACCCACCCATTGTTTAGTTACTTAGCAGGAAACACACCCTATACTTGTTTTTCTCAGGAATGAATCTAATCTTATTTCACTATTTACTTTGTGGTCAGCTAGTTCCTGGAACACAGCTGGCCTGGCTCCACTGCCTGCCAAGGGGATCTTTTAAATTTTGTCATTCCTTTCAGTTTTAGAAGACTTGAAATTTCTCTCCTGTGAGATTTGAGATGAAATAAGGTGCTATCCTTAGGAATGACAGTAATGTCATTCAATTCCAGAGATAGAATAAAAACGTAATAGATTACCCCTACAGATTCCAGAGAGGTAAAGCACTATTGACTTTGCTGTAACACTGATTTTGAAATGACACCATCCAGAATTCTAAAAGAATAAAATGTTTGAGATCCATAATAGATGTTAGTTTGTGAGCGCAGTCATAGAAATTGACATATCCCAATAAAATCTATATAATGTTGGTTTTAATTTCTCTTTCAAAATATTTACTTGTATTTCAAATTGTTAAAGATTTTATTTAAAAATTTGTACATGTTTGTCTCTCTGTCTATTTATGCACATTTGAAGTCTTTAAAACATATAATATTCAAAGTTCTTTTTCTCAGTTTAGTTATTTTAGTACCATATCAAATTTAATATAATTTTAAGCAGGTCATAAAATGCTAATCATAGAAGAAAGAATATATAAATTTGGCTGTTATACATAAGAAATTATGTTTTTCAATAGTCTTTCTTATAAGAACAAAAAGGTCAATCAAGTGTGAATATATTGATTTGGTTTTAATGCAATCCTGAATGTTTAGTTACCCCCAGACATCCATGCCACTATTGCACATTGGTCCTTTTTTTTTTTTTTTTTTTTTTTTTTTGGCAGTAACTATTGCATGGCACATGATGCATAGCTTGGTGTACTCTCAGTACTTGTTCTCATCTCTTAGCATGCTTAACACATTCTGACATTATGAACCTAACAATCATGAATAATTTCCCAGGACAAGACTAACATGATTTCTACATGTTCTGCTTCTTAAGTATGTGTTATGTTCTGGAGTAGGGCCACATCCTCAGGTTCTGACTAAAAACCAGAAGCAATGACAATAGCCTGTATTGTTTGGGTAGTCTCATGATGTCTCTAAACAACAACTAGCCTCTTGATGTCTCTAAACAACATCTAGCATTGACATGGCACACACCTGTCACTGAAGATTTATTTGATGGATTATGACTACTAGGTAGAGCATTTCCCCCATGTGGGTTAATTGCTACCATTCCATTTTAGATGTGTTTTTTTTTTCAAAGATTTCAAATTATTATGCATAATTTATTTTGGCTTTTCCTGTCATATTAAATGTTATTTATTCTCATTTCTACTCTCCCTCTGCTTTAACCTTCCATCTTGGGAATTCTGCTGTTAAGTAATATCTTCAGAAGTTAACAGGAATATTGTATCTATGATGTCCCAACAGCTGTGGCTAACATGATCAAAACAGTCAACATTATAATATGTTTGGGCAAACAGCTCAAAATACTTCTTTTCTGTGGAGGCACTCTGGGCAGACCACAATAACTTGGGGGAGGAAAATGTTTACTAGTAGATTGCTTATCTTACAATGTTCAGCCTTATAGCCATCTGTTTATGGGTAACACTAATTGGAACATGTAGATTACAGTATATTACATATTTTTAAAAAATACAAGAAGTCATGAATTTTCAAAGAGGAGAAGAAATATGTTTCTAGAAAACCTGGAAGGAATTTGAAGAGTGAAGTGTAGGATGGACATGACCAAAATACTTTGTTCTCATATATGAAATTATCAATGAATAAAAATGAATTCCAAAATAAATCCCAAAAAATCATAACACAGCCATGCTAACACACACACACAGACACACACAGACACACACACACACACACACACACACACACAAGCACACACACACAGATCAAAATGATTAATAAAATTAGAGGATAGTTCTCAGTTTTAATTTAGTCAAAGAGGACAATTTAAAAATCAATGAAGAGCCTGCAGTGGTTTCAGATGCCTGAAATCCCAGGATTCCAGAGTATAAGGCAGGAAGAAAGGGACTTGAAAACCAGCATGGATTGCTATCTGAAACAAACTGAGAACCATACAAACATGAAAGAAGACAAAACAACAGTAAGTCCCACAGTGTAAAACCACTTCATGCTTGAAAAAATAGCTTAAGTTAACAAGCATTAAAAGTATCTAGCATTTGATAGCAATATGGGAGATATTTCAATGTGCACAGGCAGCTTAGTGGAAAAAGAAACTTCAGATGTCCAAAAATATTTTTCTTACACTTAATCAAACACACACACACCCATACACAAGCACACATATTATTCAACAATAAATCTTATAATTGTATTATAAACTCAACCACAATATTCATGAAAAAATCAACCATAAACATTGTAGCAACATTAATCACTATAGCAAAATTCTCATTTGATGCTGAGAATAAGTAATCTAAAGACAGAAAATTTATGATTTCCCAGTTGTTTTTTTTTTTTAATAAAAGAAGCCCGACATAAAAGAGTATGTTTCCGTCAGTACAGAATACAAAAGCAAGTAAAACCAATTTGTGACATTAACTCTCATGTCAATTTGCCACAGAAGAAGGAGGAGAGGAAAAAAAAAAAACCCAGATGAATTCTTAACTTATATGCTGATTACAACTGAGAAGTTTGATTGCAAAAACTCATTATGATTTTACTTACAAGCACTTTACGATATTTCACTTTAATGAAAGCTCTTAGAATGTGTTTACATCACTCAAGTCAATTCTATTTACGATGTAGTGTAAGAAAATAAAAACACCTTAGATAAAACAGTCTATTATTTCCATCATTCAGTCCTATAATTCTTTTCATTATTCCTTGTATTTGGCTATAGCTCAATGGAGTCTACACCACTAAATACTACAATGATAGAGAATTAAAAAAATTCAGTTCAAACACTGGATGTTGATTTGAAGCGACTACCTCTGTTGAAGATCTCATGCTTTAAGTTAGCAGTTAAATGTTCTACTACAAGGCAACAAATGACAAGGACTCCTTGCATGCAAATTAAGTTAAAAACTACTGATGAAGAATGTCAGACTTCAAATAGACTCAAGGTGTTCTCTAGAGCAGATCATCAGTTTTAATAGGTTTCTTGATTTTTCTGTGGTTTTGTTTCATTTTCTCGAGGAAATGCGTATTGTTTTGAAACACATGCTGAGCGCAGGACATCCCTTCATCAGCATCACCTAATTCTGTGTAAGTGATTTTTGACACTGTTTTCTGGTCCAGTTATTCTGAAAATATATAGCTATGCCTTACATTGCTTACTATTTAAATTTTCAGAATAAAATGTACAATTATTCTGATAGGGCACAGAGAAGGTGAAAGCATCTTGTTTAAGCTCTGCGTTTACTATTTCTTGTCAGTGTTCTGAAAAGTTTCAAGATTTTAAAGAAGTAAAAGTATCACCTTAATGAATGGACAGTAAAGAAATGTTTTTGCTTGGTTTAGAAGAAGTTTTCATTCCTACTCACGAACTTCACTGTGAGTGTTTACCCATCCCTTTCCCATTTCTCAATAACACCAATATGACATTTCCTGCCCACCCAGTTAAATTTGGCCCAGTTAGAGTTTGCAAACACCTACTTTTATTCAAGACCTTAGAGTAATAGTTCGATTCTACTTTTGGACATAACCCCTCGTATCACTCTGATTCACACTAATTGCTGGTTGAAGCTTGGGAACTTTACAACAATGTTTTTCAACCTTCCTATTGCTGCATCTCTTCAATACAGTTCCTTGTGTTGTGGTGACCTCCAACCATAAAATTTTCCGTTGCTACTTCATAACTGTAATTTTGCTTCTGTTGTGAATCATACTGTAAATATCTAATATACAGAATATCTCATATATGTTCCCTGTAAAAGGGTTGCTTGTCTTTCAAAGGGGTCACGACCCACAGGTTGAGACCTCTACTTTAAAGGCCTCGACTAGTGATAATTATCAATCTTTATTACAGTGTTCCTTTCCCATCTGGATGGTGATCATCTCCATAGTTTACAGGCTAAATGGAAATTTCTCTTGTAGTCTATCAAACTCTATCTTAAAAGTAATTAGACATTGTAGTTATTTAGCTACTACATAAGGTTTAGTTTTTAACATATGCTACTGGAAAGGTCACATCATTCATTTGATTTTTCATTTTATTTCACCTTATGATATAACTCCTTTTTTTGTTAGTAGAATGGCATTAGTATGTTGTGATGCATGAGACAGTTGCAGATTGTGTTCTTGCCTTTGTTCTTTGAATCTCCTTTGAGAGCCCAGTCTAACCAGCAGTGAACTTCAAATAGCAGTGGAAAATGATTTGACGTTTCTACTCTTCTTTCTTCTGAAGCAGCTCTCACTCTGCAGGTACAGAATGTGGTTTTGATTTTGGTGCTAGGAACATTCAGTTGATCATTACCAGGAAAACGCAGCATTCAGACACACCTAAATCCTAGAAATAGTTATTCTAAAGTTATGTAAATCTATGGATGATCTAGACAATAAATCCCTCTGGAAATGTTTCTTGTTTTCCTTTAATACATCTCCTTTGACACATTAGTCTCTTGAGAGTGTGATAGCTTCACTTGGTTGCCAACTTGACACATTTTGGAAGCGAGCACCTCCTATGAGGGACTTTTCTCATCAGGTTCATCTGCAGGCATGAATGCACAGCATTTTTGTTATTGTTACTTGATGTAGCAGGCCAAGGCCTCTGTGGCTTGTGCAATCCCTTGATCAGTCTCCCTGAATGGTTCAAGAATGAGTACTGAAGAAGCCATGGGGAGCAAGCCAATACAGCACTTTTCCATGATTTCTGCTTTAAGCTTCTGTGTGGCTTCCCTGGATGATGGGCTATAACAAATAACACAACAAATGCTTTCTGCACCCAAGTTGCCAACCAACCAGCTTGCTTTCCCTCTCTCTCAAATACATACAAAGCAAACAAAAAAAATCCCTGATAGATGAGCATATCATTATTTCGTTAGGTATACTTTCATTTTTAATATTTAGTTAGCTGACTAATAATAGATTTCTACATAGGACATTTGATTTATCTTCTCAGTTTCTTGGTAACACTGACAGTGTCAGGTGTGGTTTTCATCTCATGGAGAGATATTTAAATCCAATTTTAAAAAGTGGTTGGTTGTTCCCATAAGATTTGTGCTGTTATTGCATCAGTGGCATATCTTGACAGGTGGTTTATTATTATAACTCACAAGATTCATGTCTCGCAAGGTTGATTTTATTCTTCTGCTGTATCCTTCTTAGCACCTTTCTGCCATGTGAATGCTAGCCACTATGAATGAAACTTCCAGTTGAATATCAGCTAGATTTTTTAATGATGTATGGCATAAATATGTGATGTCTTCAACAATATTTGACCATTAAGTTATGGATGACATAATATGGTATTGGCAATACCCTTTAATGACTGAGGGTATTTGGGACAGCATTAAACATCAACTCCAAAAACATAACAACGTACTGGAACTGGGAGATTTAATTGGTGACATATCTACTTGGGTTTCTTTCTCCCATTCTACAAAACTTTATTTAAGTCTTTCATATATGCTTTAAAAATAGTTGGTTTCAATTAGCTCTTTCAAAGTTTTTAATGTTAATTATCCCTCCTTATATTCCCTCCTCTACATGACCCTCCCATATCCTATCCTTATTTAATCCTCACTTTTAGAATTTCTCCTTTATATATTTTAAACTCTGTATTTGATACACCCTTCCTTGGAGAATCCCCTTCATCTATGGCCCTTTTTAAAAACAAAACAAAAATATCCTTTGTTTTAATAAAATAAATCAAATTGGAACAATTGTCTCTTCTAAGTTAAGGCTATCTGTTTATCTTAACTAAAAATAGTATATTCTAATGGACCCACCAACAGAGTGTTTAAATTACCAGTATACTTAACATTTAGTTTTACAATTAAAGTCCAAATAATTTTGGAAGCTTATAGTGGAGAGCTGTGACTATATTTTCAATGACTGAAACTGAAGATCATATCATCACAGTGCTTACTAGGCCAAAATTTATCATAGAAAATGATGATGATAACTTCAGCAAAAGAAACTGAATATCACGTAACTAAAAATCTATCTGTTCCATCTTTGAATGCAAATATATAACTTTGCGCACGAACAACTGACATCACTGTTTATACTGCAGGTCATATGTGCTATACACAAGAGTAAGAAATTCATGTGTATACGTGTATGAGTCCACATGTGCTTGTACACACATGTATGCTGAGGCAAAATGTCAATGTTGGGTGTCTTTTATTCTTCTAATCCTTGTTTTTAAACAGTCACTTAATGAACTGGAGCTCAACAATTCAGCAAGACTATATATATATATATATCCAGCTCCAGAAGTTCCCTTGTCTTTGCCTGTCTAGCACTAGGATTACAGCTAAAAGTACCATGCCTGGGTTTTATATGTGTTCTGGGGACCCAAACTTAGGTCCTCATGTTTTTGTAAAAACCAATATACCAACTGGTGATCTACTCAGCCTTGTTGTTGGCTTATTGTTGCAACTCATTTTCAAAAAATGGTCTCCGCATCTAATTGTTCCATGCTGTATGTTCCTTAAGTTTAAGATTGGATCTGTATTAGTCAGCCTAAAAATATTTTTTAAAAAACATTAAAAGAAAAAAACATAACAAAACAACCCAATAGACAAGGTGTTCATAATGAAAAGTTTTGGTCAAAGTTATTTATTATTAAGAGAAGTATCAAAGCAACAATATCTGAGCCCTTCACTACATGTGTACACCCTATACATAAATATGAAACCAGTAAATTACAGCCTCTACTTGAAATTCCCTTGTAGTATACAAACCAGTAGACTCAGCATCTATGATAGCAATGCCACAAAACGTATGCTGGTTTTTAAAATGTACAGCTTTCTTCCATATTTAACTTTTTGAAAATATATTTAGAAAAAATGTTCATTTTAGTACCACAAATAAAGAAGTTTACCAACTACCTTGCAATGATCTAGGAGAGAAAATGTGAATAAATGGTAAGAAAGGTTCAAAGTAATTCAGAAGTAAGTACCTTAGTGATGCCTATTTGTGAAGGTAATTTAGTGGCCAAACTAGTTGTCTTTCACAAAAAATCAAATCAAACAAAAAGAAACAAAATGAAGTAAAAAAAGAAAACAAAAACAAAAAACACTGTTAATGAGATTGAAATAAAGATATGTTGATTGAATAAACTTTGAGATGAATCCAGAATTCATAGGAATTACAAATACTTTCTTGTCTATTCAAATCAAAAGTGGAATAAAAAGGCATACCATAACTTATCATTTTTTTATTTTTATAAAATTGTGTTTTAAAATAGAATGCACTTGGGAAACTAATAGCATCATATTTTGTTTTGAAATAAGCAAATAATTCTTTAAATTAAGACTCCTAATTTCTTATGCTTTAAGAAGCACCAAAAGCTAACTTTACCACAAAAAGTACAAATAACGGAACAAGCAGACACTAATTTCTAACAGGAAGCTAGGCTCCTTTATTATATAGAAAGAAAGAAAGACAGTAAGTCATGTACAAATAGTTGAGGCTATGTCCACATTATTACTAGAAAAGATCTGATGTGAACTTGGGAAGTTATATGCTTTATCCTTCATTTTCCCTTGTAGTAGGCGTACACAGAAGCAGACAAGAATTGGGGATTTTGTAGAGTCTTTGGAGAAGAGCACAACCAATGTCCCTGAAGACCCTAGAATTATTTTTTGAGGCTATTTCAAATAACAGAAGTCCATATTGCTTTCTGAATTCTTACATGTTTTTGGCATTCTTAAAAAATTTTTATGTGTTGAAGCTAAGTTCCTGAAAAAATAATCTTTTTAAATATGTTTAGAAAAAGTCTAGACCAGTGGGAATAACATAAAATACAAAAATTTGAGTAAATGTAGATGAAGGCTTCTTTATAATATTACTACAATATAGGTCAATCATTTATTAAGAGAAAGTAACTTTTTAATGCAAATCAAAGCACAGTGTGTATAACTGTGCTAGTATTTACATTGTGAAGTCTTTAAAATAAAAATATGTTATCCATTCTTCATTTAAATTATGTCCTTTCATTGATTGCTGGAGACAACACTAGTGTATCTCATCAAATATGGAGAAGACAACTTGGTTCCTGAGTGGAAGTTCCTCCCTGTTGGCTAGGGTTCATGGTATGGGCAGGTAGTCTGAATGCTTCTAGAGGTGGAACACAGCTACAATCTCTACTACCTGCAATGGTAACCTACCTGTGAGACATTTTGGTGCAATACTGGAACAACTGTGGTCGAAATAAACAACCATTTACTGGTTCGATTTAAGGCTCATTCTATGAGATGGAACCCATGCCTGACACTGATTAAGTGGTCGAGAAACTAAGACTGGACAAGCTATATGCTTGGAGGGGAAGGTTCTGCTAAATAAATGTAACAATAAAATGAATCATAGTAGCATTCTGTTCTACCCATAGATCAGTGCCTCAGTCTGTCATCAGAGAAGCTTGTTCTTGCAGAGAACTAACACAGAGACCCATGAGAGATTTGAGTAATATTTAAGATTAAAAGTATTTAAAAAGCAGTAATATTATATTGATAATTACCTTTCTCCTCTGGTAGAATACAGAGTACTTTCTAGGACCATGAGCAATGTTCAGTATGAGAGAGAAGCTTCTAGTTAGGTACCAGTGCAACTTTTCTATGCTTGATGATTTAAGTAAGTGTTATATTCAATAAAGGGTCTTAGAATCAGGTTGCAGAGAATAACCAATAGCCCTGGAAATACCCTGTGATGCTTGTGGGTTTCTGTAGGACCAATTTGCCAACTGCTCAAAAAGAAGTAACATATTACTGGCACTGCAGGTAGGGGCATTGCTTTCTCTACTATATGCTGATGTCAGTTAGATTCCTTTCAGATATGTATATATGTTTGAAGAAACTTCAATAGTTACAGGCTTCCATATATTTTTCATATGCTCTTTATGAAGTTTAGTTTTAGTTGTCCCTCTCCATACACTCTACTTTGTTCTGCAATAATCCTCCATATTTCATAATTTTATTTTAGTTTCCCCACTCTCCCACTATAATACCATGTTTTATTTTCCCTCTCTGGGAGATCCTTACCTCATATCTAATCCCTTACTGGGAAACTGTTTTCTATTGTTATTCATGTTGTAGCACACATATTGAAAGTAAATGCTAGCAACCATATTTAATAGAAAATATACAAAGTTTTTCTGTTTCAGCCTGAAATACCTCACTCAGAATTTTCTTTTCTAGCTCCATTCTATTATCTGTGAATGTGCTAATTTCATTCTTTCTTAATATTTGAATAATAGGCCATTATGTAAAGGTATCACATTGTATTTATACTCTCATCAGTTGATGGAAATATAGACTATTTTCAATTTCTGGCTAATAAATGGAGACCAGCAGTAAGCATGAGCAAGTATCTCTCTAGGTAAACATTAATTCCTTTGGGTATATGCCCAAGAGTGATACAGTTGGATCTTTAGGCAGAATGATTTCCACCTTCCTGAGAAACCAACACACTTATTTTCATAATGACTATAAAATGTTGTACACCCACTAGCACAGAATGCCCATGTGCTGTCTTATTATTTTTAATTGATCTTAAGTACATTGACTCAGGAATGATGAAATATAAAGATAATCTCTTGTGTATTTGCATGGATGCATAACCTGTCAATAAAAAGCTGATTTGCCTATCGCTGAGGCAAGAAATAAGAGAGGAGAGGTGTACTGTGCAAAGAAAATTAGAAAAGTTTATAATTAAGAATGAAAAGTATACTAAGATGATAGAGATGCAGAAAAAGGAAAAAGAAACTTCTTATAGAACCCAGGACCATCAGCTTAGGGATGGTATTACCAACAATAGCCTGTTCCCTTGACCATTGATTACTACTTGAGAAGATGCCTTATAATTGGATCTCATGGAGATTTTTCCTCAACTGAAGCTCTTCCTCTCTGATGATCCTCGTTTGTGTCAAGTTGCCACACATTATGAGAACATACAGATATCCTTGCCTCTTTTCTGATTTTAGGGAAATACTTTTGAGTTTCTCTCCATTTAGACTTATGTTGACTGTGGGCTTGCTGTAAATTGCCACTATCATGTTGATGTATGTTCTTTGTACCTCTACTCTCTCTAGATCTCTTGTCATGAAGGAATGCTGATTTTTGTCAAAGGTCATTTTTTTTTAATTTAATGATTTGATAATATTTATTTTATATTTCAATGTGTTTGTTTGATAAATCACATTTATTAATTTATATATGTTGAGCTATTGTTGGAGGAGGTCTTATATATTGGTTCTCAGAGGCTGATTTCAGTGTTCAGAGATCTGGTTACCACCCTTTTTGAGGCACTCTCTGATTGTTAATAAAAGTCGCTGATAGCCAATTAGTGGGACAGAAAGAGTATAGGAAGGTGGGATTTCCTGGGACAAAGAAAGGAACCCTGGGTTTTACACGGAGGAATCTCTTCTCACCAGGACTCAGAAGCAGCAGTGGACATTTTTGTGTAAGCTCTGAAGGTACAGCAAACCACATGGCTGGAAGGGATTATGTGGTCAGGTTCCAGCTGAGAATCTCCTTAGCTAAGGTCAAAGCATGGAAACATTAAAAGGTGTTGGTGTATTTAATGATTGGGAAAAAGGCTGCCAGGGGTGGGTTTCAGGCCTCCAGCAAAAGCAGATCAGACCCACCAGTCCTGCAGTACTCCTGCTACAGGCCTCCAGGCTTACAGGCCTATAGCTAAGGCAAGCCAGGGAAGCTGCAGGCCTCCCGCCAAGACCCAGTTGCTGCCTTGCCAGGCTGCTGCTGACTATTCCATTATCCTAATATAACAGTTTATAGGTATTAATAAATATATTAGTTAGCAGAGTTTCAGTTGCTGGTGATAAAGGCCACCCTTGGTCTAGGGCTTCATCCCCGAGACAGGTCAGGCTGCCAGCTAAGGCAAGCCAGGCCTGCAGTCCTCCTGCCAGCCCACTAGCTGTTCTACTTGCCAATTATAACAGTTTATATTTATTACTAAATATAATTGACAACTAATTTTCAGTTTCACAAATGGTGGCACCCAATGTGGGGCACCATTTGTAGAAGTAAATAAATAATTTACCTGTATTTATATTATATTTAATCGGTTGATGCTGTTAATCCTTAACCCATCATTATAAATAAACACACAGGCATCACATGAATTTTAACAAGCCTTAGCCTGGATTGTGCAATCTTAGCCCATCTAAGCTAGCCCTTAATTCTATTCCCCAAATATGACCCCATATATACATACATCACCTGGGCTGTTATTTTTTATGCTTGGCTATTGTTCCAGGGCATGTGGAATGAGGCTCTTTTATCAAACCCATGACATGTGTCTTCCTTCGTGCTCCTCTGACTTCTTCTCTTCTAACCAAGATCCTCTCTGTCTGACCCAGAAGTCTGAACCTTTGCCCTGCTTACCTTTCTCTCTGTTCAATCATAGGCCTTGACATTTTATTAAAACCAATCAGAGACAATGATTGGAAAGCAAGGTAACACATCATTACTTGATATACAGCAAGCAGGTCTCTAGGAGTAGGTTAATTAACATTTAACATGTATAATATCACCCCATCAAACCATTCCTGCATCTCTGGTAAAAAGCAAAATTGATCATGGTGAGAAAATTTTTGATGTCTCTTTAGATTCAGCTTGCAAATATTTTATTGAGAAACTTTACACCTATGATAAGAAACACTAGTTTAAAATTTGATTTTGATTCACGGTCATTTTGTGGTTTTAGAGTCAGAATAATAGTGACTTAATAAAAAGAATTAGAAAATTCAACAAATAAAAGATCTCATGATGAATAAAGATCTTAAACTATGTCATATTTCCTAACTTCAGCATCACTGTATTGTATTATTCTGAAGTGTGATATATCATTCTTATTTTGATCACTTACCTATCCTTTTAAGTATGATTTTTCCTGAGGAAAACAACAAAAACAAACAAACAAAAACCTCACACAAAACAAAACAACATCAGAAAACAAAAAAATAAACAAAAAACCAAAACAACAACAACAAAACTATTCACCCTGTATAAGGCAACAGTTATAAACAAAATAAGTGTGTCAGTGAGATTACTGGTATTATTTACAACATTGTGCATGAGGGATTCCTTACAGGAGCATTAAAAACTCAAAGACAGCTGTGTGCCTGAAAACTCACACAACATGTGTGATTCCTCATGATTGCTGTGTATCTGGTGTCCTCTGTGTAAATTGCATGCAGCTCAGCTACTTGGTCAGAGTCACATATTCATAGCAACTCTCTGTTTATAAAACCTTGAAGAAGAAACTGTGACTCTTATTTCATGAGTTTCCTAAGAAACTTCTTAATTTTGTTTACTTCCTGAGTCTTAGTGGGTTTCTCCCTAGGTTGAAATATATCTATTTGGAGGGCATTTCTACATAACAATTTTTTTTCTATTCCCTTTTGACAAACACAAAGACAGATTCTCACTGTATGAAATGTCTGTATGGATAAAATAATTGAAAGACATAGAAACAAATATATCAAATTATTCAAAGAATTTTGTTATGAAACTTTAATGCTTAAATCCATTTAATACAGGCTTATTTAATGCCTCAGTAGAAGGAGCAGAAGAATTTTAAGAGTATGAGGGATAAAAGACACCATGAGAACAACGCTCATAGAATCAACAAAGCAGGCTTATAGGTTCTCACAGAGACTGAAGGGACAAATACAGATCCTAGATGGCTTTGAGCTGGTTGTGTAGCATGGTGTTCTTGTGGGACTCCAAACAGTAAGAGTGGAGACATATCTGACTCTGTTGCCTACGCTTTGGACCCCTTTCCTCCTACTGGGTTGACTTGTCCAATCTTGATATGAGGGTTTGACCATAATCTTACTGTATCTGGTTAGGCCATGTTCGGTGAATATCCCTGGGAGACTGTTCTTTTGTGTGTGTGTGTGCGTGCATATGTGTGTGTGTGTGTGTGTGTGTTTTAAGGTAAAGGAAATTCACTCCCCAAGAAAGTGATTCTTGTGGAGAAGGGATGTGGGGGAAGGAACTGAAAGGAGAGGAGGGAGAGGAAAATTGTTGGAATGTAATGTATGAGAAAAAAGTAAAAGAAAAAAAAACTTAAAGCATTTTTCAACAATCATCATTAACTCCAGTAATTGTGTACAAATATCATTTTACCTTACTTATTTCTCTCACCAATGTTATATTAAATCTTGAATGAAGTAGCAGATTACCTCATTTATAAGGCTTAACCAGAATTTTAAATTGGCAGGAAGTTATAAACTACAGTTTCAAAAAGTTCTTTCATGAGATTTGATAATACTCTAAACTATGGGGTTTCATTGTGAAATCATATTATTTCCAAAATTAGTTATTTCACATAAATGGGGAGCTAAGCCCTGAAACTTCTAGGGAGGTGGTTCTGTGATAAGGATTTCTTCTATTTCCCACTAGAGACTGAGGTGGAGATCGTGGGGTATAGGCATCTACTAAATGAATGCAAAGACATTTTATGTTCAATTTCGTTATTTACTACATCAATGTCATACAATTTTCTTTGACATAAAATTTAATGAGGAATTGATATTTGATAAAACACTAATATTCACTAACATATCTGGGGAAATATTTTAGTAATTCATTGATAAAGAAAATAGTAAAAAAATAAAATTTCATAGGTAAGAAAACTTAAAATGACAAGTTATAAAAATGGTCTTAGACAGAAAGCAATGAACAATTTTAAAAGAGATGTGCTTCCTAATATATTTATACTAGACAACTTACACTCACTAAGTTTAAATAGTAAACTTAGATAATATAGTTTGCATATTAGAGCAAACAAAACAATTCTAAAATGTGACTTTGAAAAATCTTTAGGAAAATATTGAAGTAATTATTTATCACCCCCATTTAAATGTCTGTAATGCTTGCTTCTTTAGTACTTCAGTTCTGTTTAACATAGTAATATATTACATTACAGCTACTGATACGCAAACAGGGTAAGGCATTTGAGAATGTAAGTCCTGGTCCTCACATGCTTCATAAACTTCAAAGAAAAATCTGTAATTAAATCCACTAAATTCAGTATTATTAGTATTATTATGTCTTAAAGTTCAGGCTTTGAAGGTAATAAAAAATATACCCCAGTTATATACATTAGTAGTAGATATAGTAGGAGAGATAGGTAAGGATGCATTCTATGTTTTAAATACTAGTTATATCCATAAGATATTTTTCTTCCTTATTTATCTACTGTTATCACAGAAGTAAAAAATATTTTTTTCATAATGTCTCCATGTGATCGTTGGTCTCACACTGACACAGGAGAGACTCCTAGATGACCTATGGAAAAGGAAGCTTTTAAATAATTATAATAACCATTTTGTAATGTCATTTCTACCTAAAAGTCATGTGACACACACGCACATGTACATACATGAATGTGTATATATGAATATGTATATGTATGTATGTATATATGTGAAAATATATGTATATGAAATGTATGTATATGTATATGTATATGAAAATACACATAAATTTCATGGAAGATATACTTTATAAAACAAATACAGTGCTTGCTGTGTGTAGATAATTTTAATAATGGGATCAAACAAATACTACATACAGATACACAGTTATATTCGTACATTTACACTACCTTCGTCTTACGGCTATTGTCTTTTGTCAACTTGACTACATCTAGAGGTAACTAAACGTGAGGCAGCTGGGTGGGATTTTTTCTTTAATAATCATTTGAAGTGTGAAGACATGTCCTAAATCTGAATCTTTTGAGATGGGAAGATCTTCCTTTAATCTGGATCCCAGTTTCTGTTGGAAGCTTATATAAAGAAATACAAGAAGAAAGCTTTGGTGCCTTGTTGCTTGTCCTCAGTGGCAAATCCATTCCTTTGTTGTCATTAGAACTTACTTCTTCAGGATTCCAGAGTATACTGAAGAAGAGCTGAGACATCAGGGTTCATGGACCTAACAATTCATAATTAAAATTCCAATTGTGCTATAATTAAAATAAAACAAAACAACAATGAAAACAAAATAAAAAACAAAAACCTTGGCTTTTATGTTGGTAGACAGTATTGTTCGACCAGCTGTATTATAAAGTGTAAGTCATTCTAATAAATCTAAAGGGGTTCACAAGAGTAGGGGGAGCAGAGTGTTCAACCGGATCTAATATTTAGTCTCCTTGTAATGAGGGTAGATGGTGAAGAAAGTTCATCCCAGAAGGTATACTATTGCACTGGTGATGAGCATGGGGAATTTGATCTAGAGAAACAGAAGGAGGGGAAAGCTGCCTTTTTCCTTAGCAGGTTGGCATGTGGGTTAGCAGGACGTGTCTTCTGGAGTTAAGGGTTGAGACTTTATCTCAAGTAGGGGAGGGAAATTAGGAGGGGAAGGTCTGTGGGATCCACAGGAGACATGAGTAATGGGGTAAGGTGGTGAGGCAGATGTTCTGTTGAAGAACTGGGGATGAGACTGGCGATTGTGTTTGAAGGAGAGGAGGGAGAGTGAAGGTCCTTATCTTCCTTACCTGTTTTCCTGGCTTGTTTAACAGTTGTTTTTTCAGGGAATCTTGGCTGGTTTTTGAAGTTGGAATAACTAGATGAGTTGGGGAAAGGAAGGACAAGATTCTCCTGAATGGGGTCAGAGAAAAACGGTGACCATAATAGGTTTCTTGCTGCAGTCTGGGAATAAGACTAATTGGATTGTGACTGGAGGAGAAGAGAGGTGAAGATATGCAGTGAGTCTATCTGGTTTTTTTCTTCTTGTTTTGCTTTTGTTTTTTTTTGTTTTTGATTTTTGTTGTTGTTGTTTGTTTGTTTGTTTCTGTTGTTGCTGTTTGGCCTTTTGGTTAGCAGGGGGAAAATATTTTCAATAAAAATAATAGAAAATTTTAAGGCAGAAGACAAATCAATTATGTCAAGTTACTACAGTCCTACAGCATGTTAAATAGTAAAGGGATCAAAAATGAAATACCTTTTGACCTTATTACGAAAGTACTAAAACACAGAAATAAAAGTATATTGAATGTTGCAGAAAAGAAAGATCAAAGCACTTATAAAGGTGTGTTCATCAGAGTAACAGCTGCTTATTCAGAAGAAAGTTTTAAAGCCAAAGGTGCCTAGATATACAAATCCATATTTTGAATAACATTTTGTCAACCCAGACTATTATCTATGATGATTGATAAAAAATAAAAAACTTCCTATGTTTAAAACAAACTAATGTAAGTTATGACCATTAAGATATCTCTATAAAAATACTTGTAGGAAAATGTTAATTAAGTTATTTAACCAGTATTTAGATTATATATAATTGGATTGGAGGCTGTTAATCCTTAACCCCCCCCATTATAAATGAACACTTAGACACCACATGGATTTTTAACAAGTCTAGGCCTGAATTGTGCAATCTTAGACCATCTAGCTAGCTCATAATTCTATTACCCAAATATGACCCCATATATACATACACCCCTTAGGATTGTTATTCTCCACATTAAGCCGATGTTCCAGGCCACGTGGAATGATCTTTAATCTAACCCATGGTGTGTGCCCTCCTCCTAGCTTCTTCTTCCTGCTCCTGGCTGAAATAAAATAATCCTCTATGTAAAGCACAGGGTTCCTCTTCTAATATCAGGAAGTCCCACCTTCCTATACTCTTTCTGCCTAGCTAATTGACTATCATCAACTTGTATTAACCAATCAAGAGAATGCCTCAGAAGGGGCGGTAATAAAAACAATTATGAAAACTAAAAGGTGTACCAGACATTCTCAAAGTCCAGTCCATATGTATTTCACTACTCAATTAGGAAATATAATCTATTACACATCTCTCTTGATGAGTATAAGGATCTATACCTAATTCAACTTCCATCCTAACTTACATTATTAACTAAATCATCTAAACCTTAAAACATCCTTTTAATTCCTAGACGGCTAAAAACTTATTGTGAGGCTATAACTATGTAGTCTTCAATCACATCAGAAACCTGAGAGGGATAAATATATCTGAATCGATAGGAAGTGCACAGCTAGCAATTTCAAAAACTATGAAATAACGGACAACTGGCTGCCTAGACAGTCCCTAGTTTCTATAGCATTGGAGCATCAAATACTAGAATAAATATTTTAGTATAAAGAGAAGTATATACATACTCAACAGGTCATAGAAGAAAAGTGAACAATACAGTACATTTAGACAAAAGAATTGTGAGACAGCAGCTCTAAGTCAATAATATGAAGAGAATCAATACACACACTTGTCAATGTTAGCTCTAAATGTTAATGGACTCAACATCCCTATAAGAGGGTACAGACAAGTAGACTTGTATTAGAAAACTGGATCCATCTTTCTCCGACTCTCAGAAACATGTGTCACAATCAAAGGCAGTTAGATACTAACTTAAAGTAAGTTGGATGGAAAAAGGTTTTCCAAACAAAGAAACTAAGAAGCCAGTGGGTTTGCTATTCTATTATCTGACAAAGTAAAGTTCAGGCCAAAACTAGCTCTTGCTAGTAAGGGGAAAAGGCATGCTAAAATACCAAGTGTCAGGGAAGATGTGCCCACTGATAAAATAGTGGCATGACTATTTGTGGGCTAAGCAACCATCTTCTGGTTGGATTTGAGGCATAGTCTGCACAATAGAATTCATGTCTACTACTCTAAGCCTGACCCATGGAGATCATAGACCCTAGAGTAGAATCTGTTATTGTTATTTTGCTAAATTATTCCATCAAACTATCTTCTAAATATTTACATTTATACCCATAGTCCTTGAGTGTTCTCAGTCTTGGCCAGAGAAGCTCTTTTTTCAATAGGAAACAATTAATGTGTAGTTATTGTTATTAATAACTGGTAAAAATTCTGAAAATAAGTGTCTGTTAGGTCTTAATGCTAACAAAGGAGATGCATATCAACCCCACCAAGGGCAGAAGGAATCTAACAGCTGGAAGATGGGAAGCAATGCTCTAAAATAGTGTCTCCTCAACCTGACATGGCTATTGTCTTCATGAACTCCATTGATATGCTTACCCACAACATCTGCACAAAATCAAGTTAGTCAACATTCCAACATGGATGTGACAGGATCTTTCAGATCCCAACCATAGCTGAGAGGATCTATCACCAACTAATGGCTGTGGAGGGAGAGATAGCTAATTATCGTTTGGGGCATGGCCACTTATAGGTTGTGTATGACATAGTAAACCCCCTTACACAATCCATGTGCATTCACTAATTTGACCTGCTTTGGGGACCATTTTCCTCCGACTGGGTTGCCTTGCCCAGCCTTGACGCCAGGGTCTGTGCCTGGTCTTACTGTATGTTGTTGTGCTATATTCATCTGATGTCTTTGGGAGGGCCTGCTTTTTCCTAGGTGGAGATGAGGATGGGGGTGGATCTGGGTGAGAACAGGTCAGGGGAAGGGAAGCTGTGGTTAGGGTGTCGTGTCATGTATAAAAAAATAAAGAAAAAATTTAAAAGATCACACTAAAAAATAAAAGAGATGATATGAAGTTGGGAAAGAAATGTGTTTGGTGGCCTTGGGGACATTGGAAGAAGATGAAGCAAAATAGATCTGATGAAAATTCTTGGTTTATGTGTATGGAAAAATTATTTAATAAATAAAATATTTGTAAAATAAATTTGTAATTGATCTAGGACATAAAACCATCACAACAGAATAATGTGTTATAATAAGAGCTTTACATAAGACATATGTGAGATTTTCAGTCTCCAAATGGCCCAAGTGCTTTTCTTACAACAGCAAAGGGTCACTAAGCCCACAAATATTGCTTCCCTCTTTCCACTGAGACAGCTTTAAGGTGTATTTCTGTTTTCATGATTGTCTGGAAGTACTTATGCTAAGTAATGCTATAACTGTATAAATCATCACTTTGAAGTTATTGTCTATGAACAATATGGACAGAATCTGAAAGTGATCTGTGTACAGATTTTTTTTTCTAATTAGCTTCAGCAGTCAAATTGATACAGCCTGGAGTGACCTGAGTCAATGGAGAGATATTGAGATTAGATTGGCTTGTGGCTACATCTGTGAGAGGTTGCCTTGCTGAATGATAGATGTGGAAAGGCTTCAACACTGTGAGTGGTCCCACCCTAGGCAGTGTCTGCAGCCTCTGATATGTAGGAAGGATAGCTGCCCATGAGCCAATGACAGAGCCAGTGGGTAGCATTCCTTCATGATTTTTACTTCAGTTCCTATTTGAACACCTGTCCTGACTTCCCATAAAGATTGTGGCCTGGAAGTATAAACCAAATAAACTGTTTTCTTCCAAGATTGTTTTTGGTTAGAATATTTTGGGACAGCAAAAGTATTGTTAATATCATTTCTAAAATACTAATGTATTTCCTAACACAATAGATGTTAACTAAAGTAATTCAGATGTTAACTAAAGTAATTAGAAGTACTATTAGACTCTTCTCTTACTTTGATTTTAATTTTGTGCTTAAACTATGATATGTCAATGTTAATATTCATGCATGTTCTCTTTCCTTATATAATTTTTGGGGAAGAAGTGTTACACACAAGAAGATATATGTATTAAATTAAGAAAGGGTTTTAGATGTTTAGTTATTTTTAGAGCAACTGGGTGATAAAACCAAATTTTGCTTTGTGTTGTTCCTCAAGAAGTTTTAGTCAGCTGATAGCTAGTTGGCTGCTTGTTTTTGTATTTAGCTAATTAGACCATGTGTTACCAGGCAGGCTTTTCTCTATTGCTAAGATTTGTCTTGAACTCATGGTTTAGTTAGTCCTGCTGCCTCTGCCACCTCATATCTGAAAATACAAATGTACTGTCCACTTTCTTCTCTTACATATATTTTAATGAAATACTCTCAGGAAGATATTCTGCTATACCTAGTGTTATTTTCCTATGAATTTCTGTTGTAAAACATTCTGCTTGTGAGTAAATTCTTTTACACAAAAGAACAACAAGCAGAAGTAAAAAAATAATAATTCCTGCTTGAACCATAATGCTCACTCTTTCTGAAAGTCTGGTTTTAGAATTATGCTTCTAAAAAGATTGTTAATGAAATTATGCATCACTTTATAATTAACCAAACCTACAACAAATTAAAGTGCTGATTGTGAAGGCAAAATAACACTGATCTATAATTATAATCAAGAATAGCATTAACTGAAATCCTTAGCCAGCTCAACACAAAATTTTTATGGAAAGTAAGTGCCACAGGGGAGTTAACTTGAATCTAAAGCAAACCACATAAATGTATTCACAGACTTTCTCAATTCTGATAGTTCATTACTATTTATTTTATTTTAAATAGTTCTTAGTTGTTTGCACATAAGCCAAAATTATATGTTCTTTGCTGTCATGTTTTCCACAAGTCAAAAATAGTTTAAATGTCGACTTAGTTAACCACCATTCATTAAAATGTTTGTTCTTTGCCATTAAATCCCCTTCTAGAGAACATGAGAAGCTCATAAAACAGAACAACATTCTTCCAAAGCAATGATGTAAAGAGATTTTTGGAATTTTCAATTAGATCTTTATATATCAACTATTGGTAGAGCATTCCTATTGCTAGTAAAAGAAACTTGATTTCATAGATAAACTGTGTCTATGCCTGACTTTAATTTCTTGGCAAATGTAAACATCAAAAGATCTCAGACAATTTTCATTTGTAATGTATATTTTTGTACAGAAAGGACTTAATTAGTACCAAAGTACAAAGATGTGAAGTGTTTATATTAAATGCTTTTCATGAGATGCTGACTGAAGCTTTAGTCAAGTAGTGATCAATTTTCTGTTTTTCAGAGATAATACTAGCTTTATTAAATGAGGTAATATTTTTGCATTATTTTACATGTTCTATGTAGCTCCTAACTCAAGCAAGCTTGTACTATTATCTTAAGAGTAATAGTTTGTTTTTGACCATTGTATCAAATACAAGTAACTATCTGCAAGTTCTGCAAATTATTGAATGCACTTCAAAATGTCTTTGTATAAATATTATGCCACATTAGAGAACTGTTATGTTTCATCAGTTTATTTGACTATATAACTTTTTGAATTAGAGTTCATCAAAATATTATTTCTTAATGGAACAGTGGTGCTAATTATTCTGAGAAATATTAAATATCTAAATGGATTTCTAATGGTTTAAAATGAATTATGAACACATTGCTATTATGTTTTCTCTTTTACTAAAACATATCTTTAGATATTTTGATAAAATTTTCAATAAACTTTAATAAATAAAAGTATGAGATATTATGCTATGATGATAATTTCTTCTCAAATAAGATATTTTCTCAGAAAATAATTAACTGATATTCCAATTGCAAATTAAACCATAAGAACTTTATCCATAGTAAAAAGTATGTCAGAAGAACTTTTTCAAATTCATTACCAGGAACTAGTACAAACATGTACTCATGAGAGTTTCTGTCCTAACATGGGAAGAATACTATGATTAAAATAAGTAAAATTTTCTGATAAGGTATTATTTTAAAAGTGTTTTTAGAATTATATAATAATTTCAAAATATATACTTAAAACAAATGCATTTGTAAATGTAAAATGTAACATGATTTTACATTTAAAATTATACAGTATATGTAGTTTTTTTATTAAATACTTTATTTTTTTTCAAGTTACATCTCAGTCACAAACCCTTCCCTATTCCCCCTTCCTATCCCACCCTTCCACCCTCTTCCCCCCAACAGCTTCCCCTTTCAGTCCAACAAATGGTTCCTTCTCTGATAACAGTAAATACTATACAAAACAACAGAAATAAATATGCCACATTTATGAGAGTTAAATGGTCCAGTATACCTTCCCAATGTCTAGTTCATACATATTTGGCCCCTGACTTTAACTTTCTACCATCTAACCATCTCCATGAATTTAAAGTTCTATAACTGACTTAGCTTTCATACTAACTAGTATCACTATTATAACCATCTTGTTAGATCTAGAACACCCTCTTGATTCCTAAACAACTCAAAATTTAACTATGAGACTCTAGCTGTCTATTCTTCAACCACCTCAGAGACCTGAGAGGGATAAATATATCTGATTATATAGGAAGTGCAGGGCCTGCAGCTTTCAATACTAAGAAATGACAAACCAGTGACTACCTGGACAGTTCCCCTTTTCTCTCCACACATTCCAGCATCAGTCTTCAGCCTTTTGGTCCTGTTTTTCTGACAGACATTGATTGTAGAGCAGGAATAATGAAGGACTTACCTAACCTGTCTTGGCAGAGCTAGGCTGTCGACTTCCTTGCTACCAAGTTTTGTCCTTTTTGGACAGCAGTCTGTCTGCAGTTGAAGCAAGGAGTTTTTTCATGCCAAGAGATAGGCTCTGTTCTTATCTTTCCAGGAGAATCAAAGCATCCACTCAAGGAACCCAGGGACAACTGGACAATGGAAACCTCAGCAGAAAACAGAATCAGACACCAAAGAAGACGAGTGACCCAGTTGATTCAGCCTGACAGACTCCCTCAATAGCTGTCTCCATCAAAAGATTACAACCACAACAATTCAATATCGCTTAGACCGTTCAGCTCTACACAATGCCCCAGCCAGAACCTCAGTAAAGCCTGCAAGATCAGCTTCGGCCTACAAACTCCTTAGGACATCTAAACAGCTGAGAACAGAAGGACTGAACATAAAAGGATTGTACTAACATTTTTAATCAATTTTCCATTTTGGTTCGGGCCCCAAACAGGTTTAGTATGACCCAAATCAGCAGGAAGTCATTTTAAGAGAGGAACATCCCATGCCCAGAGGGTGGGGAGGGAGTTTCTCCACCCCCCTCCCTTTTTGGTTATTTGAAGGATAACTGAATACTCTGTTATTTAGGGGAAGAGATTACAAGCTGATAAATGGTCCTGTTTAATGGGTTTTGGAGGTTAGACCCAGGGACTTCCTACTTTTCCTTTTCTGTATCCTTCTTTCTCTCCTGTGTAGGAGTGCATGGACTTGAGAAAAATGAGACATAGACATAGCACAGGAAGGACCAAGAAGAAGGGACAGATTATTGAATATGCCCTTATACCTTTGTATATTGATACAAAATTAGTAGTATATTTGGCTAAAGTGGTATTGACCATTGTTTATTGTGCAAAAATAAGATCGTATTGGACTACATCGGTATTGATCTTTGTATATTGATACAAAATTAAGATTATAGTTGGCCACAATGGTATTGACCCTTGTATATGGATGTAATATTAAGATTGTATTGGGCTACATAGGCATTGATTTTTGTATATTGATACAAAATTTAAGAGTATATTTAGTCACAAGTGAATAGATCTTTGTGTATTGATACAAAATTAAAGGTAACGCTTCCTAATGGTATCATACCTAGAGATACCAACAGTCTAAAACTGTTTAGGATAGTTAAGAAAAACAAACTCCTACTCATGCAAACATGTCACTTTTTTAGCTACTATGACAGTCTATCACAGATATTCTCTAAACTACTCAGTAATCAAGTTGTTAAGAGACAAGCAACATTTGTTTACCTAAATACAAGAGATGGATAGGGCATCTTCAAAAACCCCAAGAGATCTGCAGAATATGGCATTCAAAGATATTATCTTAAATTAAGATTTTTTTTTGATACCGAGACATATCAGCTCCTGACAGCACCCCATATTCTACTCCAAGTAGAAGATAAGCATCGAAGAATCTCCAGTGTGAGATGGTTGAATTAGTGGCAGCATATGTAGTTTTAAAACTAATGTGGAAATTTAAAGAGAAAGGCCATTGCTGTGGACCAAATTCACATTTTTACTAAGATTAGAGCAATGCTGTTTTGATCACAGTCTGCTTGTCATAATGCAGGTTTTAATAAAGATTTTTTTCATTTTATTTTGCTAATTTAATTTTAGAGAATAAAAGGATAATTCTTTTGTTGCTTGTTTTTCTTTTCCTGTTGTTTTTGTTGTGGTTGTTTGTTTTTCAAGACAGGATTTGTCTGTGTAGCTCTAGATGTACTGGAACTCACTCTGTAGACCAGGCTGCCATTGACAGAAATCTAGCCACCTCTGTCCCCTGAGTGCTGGGAGTTAAGGCATGCTCCACCACTGCCCAGTTAAAAGGATAATCTTATTCATCCAAATTATCGATTACTGTACTGTAAATGCCTTAGTATTATATAATATCTAATTAAGGCAAATTTTTTCTAATTGTCCTATATTGTATTTGTAATTTCTAAATTAAAATATAATTACATAATTTCCCCTATTCTTATTTTTCCATCAGACTCTTCCTTCTCAAGCCCCTCCCCCCACTCTATTCCCTCCCAAATTAATAGTCTCTTCTTCCTATAATTATTATTGTTATTAAAATTATTATTATAAATATGTGACTACAACCCCTGGAATTCATTCATTGTTGCTTGTATATAGAAATATATATATATATACATATATATGTGATACCATACTTTTTAATTATTAAACACTTATTTATTAACAAATACACTTACTTATAACAAATACACTTACTTACTACTATTCCTATAAATTCCTACAACCCCTAAGAATGCCTACATCCCCTAAGACCTAACCACTAAACCTATTGATAACTATTACAACTATTTTTCTAAGGATACAGTCTCTGGGGCAGCTCCTCAGTCATCAGGAACACAGTCTCTGGGGTAGACTCTTTAATGCACTTAGCAGTCCTTTGTCTGGAATATCTCAGAGGCAGGTTCATCAGGGTAAATTGGCTATGGCAGTCTCACCTTAAATAAGGCTTGAGGCTTTCTTCTCTCTGGGAGACCTCAGCGTCTGTAGGCCAACTTACTTCCTTTGTATCAGCAACTCTGCCGCTCTGCCTCAGTCTTTAAAGCTGGCCACAGTTCCCTTCAGGCCACTGTTCGGACAGGGCAAACCCCTCTAGGCAAAAGCTGAGCCACAGGGTTTAGTCCTTGGCCTTTTGCAGTCTTGCTGAGGCTTTATCTGCTCACCAGCTTCCTTCTGCCTCAGGGAGATCTGGCCATTGGTCTACCAGCACTTTCTCCAGCAGTACTCTTCGAGGTCTCTCATATCGGGGCCCTTAGCATGCAGCTCCCCCGGCTCATCCACTTGTCCTTAAATAGGATTGCTCCTTGTTCCACCTGCTTCAGCTTAATTTGGGCTCTGCCCCTTAAACAGTTGAAAACAATGCCAGGTCATAAAGTCTTTGTTTGTTTCACCTGGCTTCAACCTTGTTTTACAGTCCATAGAGACTCTCCTCGTTTCATGTGACTTCATCCATAAGCTGATAAGCTAATTGCTCACAGCCAAGTTGATCTTCATTCCCCAAATTAAGAGACTGTATCAGAAACCTAGATATTCACTAAATCTAACTTATATTAATCTATCAACCCCTACATATATGTGTATATATGGGTTGCCCTCTCGGTATTGAGTAACCAGTTAAGAAGTCTTATCCCTAGGGAAGACTAATTTTTCTTCTCTCATCCTTCCTCAGTCATCTATAGTTCTTCGTCTAAAGGTGGGGTCTAGTAAGTTCTTTTCGTGGTAGCATGTCTATTGGGATCATTATTTAGACCATGCTAAGGGAGTTATATTATTGATACATCCTGGCTATAGTTTCCTTGCAATTTCTAGGAAACAAAACCTTGCATCAGACTTCCTGGTCCTCTGATTTGCAAGAGTTTTCCAAGCACTCTTTGGTGGTGTTGAATGAGCCTTACGTATGGGAGTGTGTTGCAGATATGTGACTTGCAGATGGACTGTCTGTGACCAATTCTCTAAATATTGAACTGTTGTGGCTTTTTATAACTAACAAAATCGATTTTTTTGTTGGTGGTGGTTTTTTGTTTGTTTGTTTATTACTTCAAGTTACATCTCCATCACTTTGCCCTCACCCTTTTTCCACCCCTCCCAGTTGCACCTTCCCACCCTCCCCTCCCTCTCCCAACTTTCCCATCCTCTCCCACTCTCCCCTCCCTCTCCCACCCATCCCACTCCTCTGATGTATATCAGCCCTCTCAAATAGATTTTTAATGACCTAAGACAACTGAGTTTGGTTGGCTCCCCGCCACCACTGTGTCTCCTTGCTGCTTTCGTGCTTGCTGCCCACCCTGCCATGGCCTGCGTTAACGACCTCCAGGAGAAGTGATGCCTGACAGAAAGCCCAGGCTTTGAGGGATGCATAAGGGAACCAGGAGTAGGACTGGCTCTTAGGAAAAATGGGTGCCATGGCCAAACCAGACTGTTTCATTACTTGTGATGGCAACAATATCACCATCAAAACTGAGAGCACTCTGAAGACCACACAGTTATCTTGTACCCTGGGAGAGAAATTTGATGAAACTACAGCTGATGGTAGAAAAACTCATTCGATCTGCACCTTCACAGATGGTGCCCTGGTTCAGCGTCACCCGTGGGATGGGAAGGACAAGAAAACTGAAGGATGGGAAGTTGGTGGTGGATTGTGTCATGAGCAATGTCACCAGTACTCGAGTCTATGAAAAAGTGGAGTAAGACTTTAATCATTACCCTGGGCAGGAGTTAGGGGCGAGAGTGACCGAGCTCAGTTCCATGAGCAGGTCAGGAATATCCATACTGCTTCCCCCATCCCTTTGGTTTTAATTTTCATGGCTATGTTCAATTATCTTTATCACAAATACTTTACGTGAAACCCACGTCAAAGTGTGATTTAGCTAGGATCATTCCTTTGGTTAGTAAATAAACATGTTTGTGCCAATTAAAAAAGAGAGTAGTTATATATGAAATTTAAAAGAATAACTTAAAAGACAGAACCATCTTGATAAATATGAAAAATAGGAACGTTCATATTTGGTTATTAGTCTTTAAAAATATCTCTATATTCATAGAATGGAAACAAAATTACTTAAGTTTGGATTGTTTGCATTGTAAACTAAACCTAGAAATTTAGTTTATATAAATAACTCTGGCCAAAATTGTACAGAAAGTTTTAAAAATCATTTCAAACACATGTAAGTATATTTGAATTAGTCATATAATCTCTTTCATAACTGAAGAAATCCAATTTGCTCCCTATCAAGTGGACAAAATGTTTGACACCAAAGAGGACATGATATGGTAGGTGCCTAACTGTAGATGTGCCCAAAGGATGTTCAAACGTATTAGATTGACTACGTAAGTATCACTGGCTCTCTACCACATGAATGAAAAGGATTAGATAGAAAAAAATGTTAACTCTCACCATATTCTTTTTAAAATTTTTTTAAAAATCCAATGTCTCTGAACTACTTAAAAAATCTGAAATGTTCATGTTATTAAGTAACCTATTTTAAGTTCACAAAAATTTACAAGTAGTGTGGCATTTAAAATAGTTCATAATTTCATTTTTATCACTGACCACTTATTTTCATATTTTTCTCAATTTTAAATCTTGTCTTGTATACCTATACACACATCTTCCTACATAAAACCATTGCAAAGAATATTAGAGATAACAAGAATGGTTTTATTCTTTTTATTATTTTTAGTTCTGAGAGCAAAATATGTTTAATAAATCAATAAATAGATTTTCACATTGAATCATATTGCAGTTTCCAAGATATTTCTTCAGAACTGAAGTGCATTGAAAAATTACATATATTTAGTGTTGAAAAGTTGGAATATTAATGGTTTCATGGTTGTGGGGGAAGTTTTAAATTGACTTCAGAGGCTAGATCTGTTAGAAAATCCCCAAACAATTTTGACAAATCTCAACTGAGCTAAGTTTTTTACCTATACTTGAAAATCATTAATTTGAAAACAAATGTTTGGTTTGGGTCTGGTGTTAGAAGCAGAAATAAAAATAAAATGTTATATGCTGATTCCTTATTTAAGCAGAGCTAAATATGGCTTGTATTTTACTATTTATTTCATAAATTCAGTATGCCTTATATATGGATGCTACTCACCAAAATGTACTTCTTATAAGATGTTTAAGTGTATTTTTCCATATCCTAGAACTTGTGTGTCTACTGATTGAAAGTGTTCTGTAGAGAATGCATGAATATCTTTAATGATCTTTGTATATATAATCTTGTCTTCTCAGCACTCAACTTTTCTCTCCCTCTTCCTCTTTGTCTCTCTCTCTCTCACTCTCTCTCTCCAGTTTTGAGAATATATTGTAATTACAATATATCTCCCTTTTTTACCCCCCTCCAAAACCTCCCATATACTCCTCCATGCTCTGTTCCAAATGTGTGGTTTCTTTTTTATTAATTATATTTGGATTCCTATATGTATATAAATGAACATATATATTCTTAAATATAACAAGACTGTCAATATAATGTTAATTTTATGTATGTTTTCAGGGCTGACAATTTGATATTGGATAAGCACTTAGTGTGGTCTTCCATGGAGAAGAATATTTCTTCTCCTACCATTAATTAGTAGCCTGTAGTTTTTGTGTAGGACTGAGGTCTCATGGACTTTCCCAGGCCATTTCAGTATGACTTTATGTTGTTCTAGCTGAGTCTATACTTAGGCAGCCATGTTGCAGAGACTTTATGGGTATAGCTTCTGATATTAATAGGGGACTCGATGGTACAGGGAACTTCTTGATAATCTGCCTCTTACAATCTTTCTGCTCCCTCTCCCACAATGTTCCCTGATCCTTAGGTGCTGGTATGTTTTGGAAATGTTTCCATTGCACAGGGTTCCGCAACTTTGAGCTTTGATTGATTGTGGGTTTCTGTGTGATCTCTGTCTTCTGAAAAAAAAAAAAAACTTTATTTCTAATGTTGGCAAAAGAATAAGCCAACATAAGAAAGAAATCAAGTTGATGAATATATAATTGCCTCTTCTAAGAAAAGAACCCTTTTTTGTTAAATTGAACAAAATCATACTCCTTTATAGAATTTTATCTTATATAGAAACTGAAGGATATTTATCAATTCTAATTTGATAAGAGAGGTAGTATATACTTTACAAATCTTTTTCATGCATTAAAAGAGGGTGAGTGGACCTTTCTATGTATTTCTAGTATCAATTATTTTTGAAAAATTTGGGGGGTTGTCATGTAATAGAAACCTGGATACACAGAAATATATTAGAAAAAAATCTCAAATCTAAGTGTTAAAACAACATATATAATTAGATTGTAAAGGCTAAACACAATAATAGATCTAAAAATCTATTAATTGATTTTTCATGCTTTATTATATTAATATTAACTGACCTATCTTTGATTGATTTAGGTTTAATATCATATTCCAAATTACAATTCCTCCTGTAAATAACATTGTATTATTTTGTTTGAATATTTTTCTGAGTGCTGATTGCATTTCTCAGTGCTGAGTACATTATATTAGAAGTTGATTGCTGATAAAGTCTTCTAAAAATGTAATAGTTTATGAGTTAAGATTACTTTCCTGGGAACAAATCATGGTATTATTTGCTACATTAGACCATTTACCCACATTAGAATGGCATGGATGTCTTCCAAAATTTTTTATTTGTCATGATACTTCTGCAATGACATTCCTGGAAATATTAATTCCCCTTATTCTATCCTTCCAAATACAGAAGGTAGTCTGTGAGGAAATGACTAGGTAAGCTTGTAAATCAGCCACAAAATTTCTTAAATGTACAAAGAAATCTCAGTTTGCATTGCATTATACGGATATAGGGCCTATATCACAGAATATCACAGAATATTCAAAACATGTGAATAAATTTTAATCTCAGAAAGAAATAGAACAAGTCAACTTTCATTATTCTTTGTACAGTTTCTACAAAAGTTCCATGTCTACAAACAATTGTGGCAAGGGACAATGAGTAAAATAATGTATACAAGTTAGGTAGGCCCAGGTTCAATGTGTTTGGGCGTGTTCACAGGTCTGTGCCTTATCAGACAATAAGCAGCATCTGAGAGCCTGCAGTTTTCACAAGAAAGACCCCTTTCCCAGTCATTTTGTGAATCTGGACCAAGGCATAGATGGTTCCCTCTCAGGTGACTGTGAAGCTGTCTAAGCTGACAACCTCTAACTATTGCTCGTGATCACTAACATTAGAGTCCAGCACCACTAATGATGCCCAAGACTATACACTCCTTGAAGATCACAGTTTCACATCTAGCATGAGAGATCATGGCTTTACTTGTAGAAATTTCACAAAGCATTAAATAACATGATCTGAACATAGAAATAATTGAGCTGAACTGAGTGTGTAAGAGGAAGTTTCAGGAGCATTGGCTATTTTATCTTCAATCCCTAAGAAAATTATATTTATTTGACTAGGATATATACTAGTATTTGTATTGTAATGATAACTATGAAAATGTGCAAAAGGTATTTTTGTTTTTTTTCACATTAATTTATTTCTTCAAGTTACATCTCAGTCAAAGTCTCCTCCCTCCTCCTCCAACTGATCTCCTACTCCTATCCTCTTCCCCTCTCACCCTCCTATCTGCTTTTTATTGTTGTTGTTTTTTTCAATTTAAGGTGTGTTTTTTCTCCCCAACAACTCCCACTTTTAGTCCAATAAAAGAATGATTTATTTTGTTAGATAAATAAAAAATACTGATCAATAATATCATTACCATGCTATAGAGATATATAATGTTCTTTCATATTATACACATTTATATATTATTTATTATATTTAATTCACATGGACTCTATTAGGATTCATAGATATTCAACACTGAGATCAGAGAAAAAGAATTTGAAGTATCATTGGTATGGAGTGGATTGATTCAGCAGTAGTTTTTCTTAGATTGGTCTCAATAACAAAGTCTGTCTTTATTCAGGAAAAGTGATTGTTAATTTATTCCATCTAGTCAACATCAGGAAATAACAGAGTTACACCTGTACAGAAATAGGATGGCTAAGGTATTCACATAAACTGGAGATTAACAGGACTTATGAACTAACATTTTATTCCATATGTAGAGGAATTTTAATCCAACAACATGGCTACCTTGGCAAGGGATCACATCCAAAGACCTAGGTCTCTGAGATCCAGCTGGAATATAGACAAAACACACCTAATCCCTCTGGCTGGAACACATACACACCTTCAGTAAGCACATTAAATCCCAAACAATGAGGGATAGACAAAGTGACTAATCAGAGACAGATTTGACATAATAAGTCAGAGATAGGATATCCCTAACTCTCATGAAAGAGAATTTACTTAAGACCAGCTAAGAGAGTCAGAGACAGTACAGTACAATGCCGGAGAGTACAGTGTAGGAACAAACACAGTAATTTGTGAAGACAGCACAGTAGAGTTCAGTTTGTGTAGTCATTACAGTACAGTTAGATGCAATTTGTTGTAGTGGAGTGCAGTTTAGTTCACGGAGTTCAGAGGCAGTTTGTCCAAGCAGAACAATTCAATCAGAAGCCAGGTGAAGTCAGTTTGAATCAGTCAGCTTGGAGAGAAGATTAGAGACAGAACAACTGAGTTGAACCAGACAGTCTAGAAATAAGGATGAGCTTATTCTGGCCCAGGGTAGAAGATAGAGGGTGATGTTGAAGCCTTCAAGGTCTGGGTTTGCAGAATATTAGAGTGTATGAAGTCTAGAAATTTCCAGGCCTAGGTCTAAGGATAATTAGACCGAAATGCTCTGAGATCAGCCCAAGCCATGTATGGCTCCAATTTCATTACCTCTGAGGAAATAAAAACTACATTTACAACATAGAGGCTTGATAGAGACTCATTATGTTGCGTAGAAATTAAACTTATACTTTATACAAGGATTAAGGTCAGAAAGCTCCAAACGTAGGCAGGATTTTATGGTTTTTCTGTTCTAAGTGCTAAACTTTATAACTGTAAGTGAGGGTAAGGATAAAAGGAAACATCCTCTTTAACAATATAAATGCAATCAGTTCAATGAAAATTTCCAAGAGACAAGAAAGAGATATAAGAAATTACTTGCTCATTATATTAACTTAAGAAGGGGGTTAAGAACCATAAAAAGAAAACTGATTAAAGAATATCATTTGCCTATTTAGGACTTTAAGGTACCCAGTCCTTCCTAGCATGTATTTGACTACGAGATACTGATTGTAGGCAAAAGAATCATATTTTGTATGTGGTAAATATGTTTCATTTGTTTTTTATCTGTGACAACTTAGAAGATTAACTTCATATGGAAAACAGAAATTCAGAAGGAGGTAGGTCACTGAGCAAGGCAGACAGAAAATGTTAGTTCTCCATCCTAAATTATCAGTGTATATAAAGTAATTGAAACAATATCAATGGCCTCTTTTTTAGTATTCAATTTTATTTTACATCTGACCACAGTTTCCCCTCTCTGCCTAGTCCCTTCCCATCCCATGTTCCTTTCTTTCCCTACCCCATCTCTTTCTCTTCAAAACGGAGGCCTCCCATGGACATCAACCAGCCTTGGCATATCAAGTTGCAGTGAGACTAGATATCACTCTTATTAGGGCTAGACAAGGCAACTGGGTAGGAGGAAAAGGTCCCAAAGACCCCTGTTCCTCTGGCAACAGAGTCAGAGATGCCCCTACTCCTCCTGTTAGGAGTCTGACAAGAAGACTGAGCTAAACAAATGCTACATGTGTGAGGAGGGCCTAAGTCAGTCCCAAGTAGGCTCCCTGGTGGGTGACTCACTCTCTGTCAGCTCTTATGGGTCCAGGTTAGTTAATTCTGTGGGTTTTCTTGTGGAGTCTTGACCCCTCTGGTTCCTTTAATTCTTTCTCTCCTCTTTGTCAGGATTCCCCAAGCTTCAATGGCCTCTTTTTTATGTTAGTTTTAATAAGTCCAATTGTGACAATGTTTATAATATAAAATATTGGCTTGAAAACAGAAAAAAAGCAAAGGATTTTTGTTATTGTTTTTTGCTTTTTACCAGCTTTTCCAAATTACTCAATCAGAGGGAACTCACAGGCATGTAAGAATTTAATCAATGTTCAGCAGTGTTTTGGTATCCATGCATATGTTTGGGAAGGTCCCTGACTTTCATTTTAAACATGTGGTGATTACTCACAAAGATCCCATATGGGTAAAGTGTGTGTGAGTAATTCAGTACATAGGAAGAAATACGTAACAATACATAGATTCTGTATAAGTTTAAAATCTCTGCTTTGTTGATTTTTAATTTTGGAATAGATCAGGGGGTGTATGCTATCTCAAACAAATGCTGGGAACCAAAGTAAGATCCTTTTCAGGAGCAGCAAGCACTCTTAACCCCTGAAGCATGTCCAGTCCCTCCTTTCTATTTTAAAGTACTATGATGAGTCATCAAAATCAAAAGAGTGTAGTTCCAATATAAAAACAGTTGGCTAACAAAATTAAGACACTGGACAAGGAATTTATTATACAAACATATCTCCTTCCAGTAAAAACAAAAAAACAAAACAAAACAAAAAAACTTGTCTCTTTCTTGCACACAGCACCTTTTGGGAACAATATGCACCACAGTACATGCTGATAGCTTTCTACCCATGAGTCACTTGGTTGCAAACCCAAGAAATTCTGCAGAGGTTATCTACATCTTTAATATATGATGATGTGTGCTAAAAAGCTGATATTTTCAAATGTTTCTTGTAATGTAATTTCTAAAGAATAATGCTAAGTGTGAATTAGTATTACTATATATCTACTACATCTGCTAAATAATAGAGAATTAGCACCCTCAGTATAAAAGTGATATAGTTTACCCTTGATTTCCACTCGGAAAGAATATCCTTATTCTAGTATTTATTATTATGGTCATTCTAATAGTTTCTATTTGGTTCTGGCTATATAAAAAAGTATAGCTAGCATACAGTATGAAACTTGAATATCAAATATTTTAAGATTTGAACTCAATCGTATCTTTGCTTCATACTTTCTCCAAATGTACCAAATGTAGAGGAAGTCAGCAGTATCTGCACCACTTGGGAGCTTGTTAGAGTCTGAATTTCCAGGGTGGCTCTCAGCAAGCTGCTTTGTAAGCCCTCAAGATATTTGGGATGCATACAGTTTTTTGGGATCCAGGCTCTCAGATAATTGGACGGAGGATCAGTGCTGTAGAATAATTGAACTAATACCTTAGGATATTTCCCACATTAAGGCCAGTGGATCTTCAGTGGGAAAATGAATCTGATGCTACTTAGCCAGGCTTCGCAGATAATATTCCTCTCTTTAACTTGGACTAATTGTTATAAGGCCAGTGTGGGGTTTTTCACAGCTTATCCAATTGTTGGGCTATTACATTTATGTATCTTCAATGGCAGCCTAGAGAGTACTCTAGTTCTTATATTTCACTATAGGCTTTAAAACAACTAGATAACCCATAAAGATAAATTTTCTAGCAGGAGCAATCTGATACTTTGCTATACACCTAATTGTTCAGGAAGATTAGAAAACTTTCTCTTGTACTGGAAATAAAGATAAGGAAACTAGACTCTACTTGGCAGCTAGAAGCCCACAGGGGAATGGAAGTTAGGCTAACATTATGCAGAGGAGCTGTCCTGCCTGTCCTGTTTTGAGTTCTGCATCTAAACCCTACAGCTCATGTTGTCTCTTTTCACTTAGTCTCTTTCACCTATAATTTGAAAGTTAATATAAACAAAATCAATTTTCCTTTTTTTATTTATCTAGAATATAATATGAAATCCTCTATGATACAATGAAAACTTGTGATGATCAATTGACTTGGTTTTGAATGAAAATATCAGGTTCTTGGTCAATATTACTGTGTTAAGATAACACTAGTGCCATTTGCTGTGTTGAAATTTCTTTCAATGGAGAGATTATGTTGAATATAACAATCTCTTCATTGAGCTAGTTTCATACCCTATATGTGGCTTTATCTGACAGATGTCACAGGACTCCATTATCACCAAAACCTTTGGTTTCCACTGAAACTCAGACTTTAACTTCACTTTTTTATGTGTTGGTCTCTTAGGGTGTACGGCCTTCCCAGGATCAGATACTCATGTCAGACAATCAACCTGTCTTCAACAGCAATTTCAAATGGTAGTAAAAAAATCCAGAGATGGTCCTGGTAACACACCAAGGATGCAGATATGGATTTAAACATGTACAGAAAGTTTTATTAAAAACTGAAATCTTAAAAAAAACATTGGGAATGCATTATTTCATATCTCAAAACTGGAAGATGGGTACTAAAAACATAAAAGAGCTTTAAGATACATGGATAATTTCAAGACTCTTATTGAGACAGCAGCTGTACTCTGCTGAAACGGTGTATGTCCTTAAGCTGTGCACTGTATTGGTGCTTGTAGTTGGCAGAGGGAAACCAATGTTGTTTAGAGGCTCTTGAAATGGGCCTGGCACATGCCAAAACACCATACCGCAAACACAAAGATAGCAAGAATTAAAAGACTGTGATGAAGCATTGGCTGATCTTAAGAAGGCACAGGAGAAATCCACAGGAGAGAAAGCTATTCAGGTAGATTGCTTAAAGTAAGACAAATGATAAAGAGAAGGGTGTATATGCAACAATCTTTGCTTATTAAGAATTAAATTTTATAAATATTGCACATTGACTATGTAAAGGATAGTGTAAGTCACTGTCTGCATATGATATTTGATGTGTTTCTCTTGATATTTTGCCAACATTGTTCACATAGAAGTACTAGCATTAGTTCCTTTCTAATAAAGCATGTTGAAATAAAAAGAATATCTTTAAAAAATTCTGTCTGCATTTATACCACGAATGTTATCTAGACAATATTTAAACTCTTTATAGTCTCACCAAGATTTAGTAATTGTCACTACTGAGTGCATAATTGTGGGAATTACTATGCTTCATTAAAACTTTAGAGGACTGAAGTTTGATTCTCAACACTTAATGTTGAGATACAACTTCCTGAAATTCTGGCTTTAGAGGGTTTGAGACTCTGCAACGTAAACATACACACAAAACATACACACACAAAAGAAAAAAATCTAAAAATTTCTTTTAAACGATTTCATTTCAGTGTTGATTGTGGTTTTAGATAATTGTTCCATGTTATTTTTCAATAAGTTCAAAATAGATAACAGGTAATATTGTTTTACTTTCATAAACATATACATGATCCAAGTGTTTATCTATTCTGATCTACAAATTTTTAAAACATTATTTTATACGTTGTATTATTCTTCATTCTCATACCAATTTATCCAAAATGTTTAAATTAAAATGATAATGAATATTATCAAACTTGGAGGAAAATAACCACCTATATTTCTTTTTTATGCATATTCTATTGCTGTGAAGAGACACTATGACCATGACAACTCTTATAAAAAGAAAGCATTTTGTTGGGGGTTGTTTACAGTTTCAGAAATTTAGTTAATTAGCCATGAGGCAAGGAAGCATGGGCTCATGAAGGTAGACATGGTAGCTGAGAGTCCAGATCTTCAATCAGAAAGAAGAGAAAAAGGACTGTGACTGACTTTTAAATCCCAAAGCCCACCACCTATCCACACTTCCTCTAGCAAGGCCACACCTGCCTCAACAAGGCAACACCTACTCTAACAAACTATACCTCCTACTAACACTCCTTAAGCATTCAGATACATGAGCCTATGGGAGCATTGTTACTCAAATTACCACAATTACTTTTGTACAATCTAAGTTATTCTAAATTTCACATTTAAATTTAAAAAATATTATCAAAATGTTAAGCAGGCAAATGTATATTTGAACTTTACCAAGCTATGAGATAAATAAGTTTTCGATGAGTTCTGTATTGTAGATATGTAGTGGAATATTGTATGTTGGCCCACAATTTGAGCAGATAATGTCCATCACCATCAAAGTGGGAGGGATTGTCAGCAGGTGGTTTGTGCTGTGACAGCAGAGTTATGAAGCTCATTGTGCATTTCTTGCTGGCAGAAAATCCGGAGACAGAAAATGATTTTCTGCTAACCTTGCTTTAAATTTCTCTCTTTAAAATATTACTTATTGGGGGTGATACAAGATGGAAGCAGCTGGCACAGACACATTTTGAGCTCAGGGAAAATAGCTACAACATCGTAGAAATATAAACAAGCTGAGCAAAAACTTGAGAAGCTTGAACCCTCGGGGTCTTCCTGGTTAACTCAGCGACTAGTAGGAGTCCCTGGGCAGGACTCACAGACAATCAGGGAAACAGATGTACCAACAGTGGTAACCTCAGCAGAAGTGAGGCTGCAGGGTCTGCCACAGAGGCCAAAGAGTCCCCCAAGGAAGTGGGCATGAGCCACTCAAATACACAGCAAGTGACTCCAAACCCCAGATGTGGGTACTCATCAGCATCCGGAGCACCCAGTTTCAATGCCAACATTCCAGAACCAAAATGAAGACCAGTGAAGCTACAGGAACAGGTATATTCTTAGCAGATCCATTATGGCACACTGTACACAGCACATTCTGAGCAACAGGAGAGCTGTAGAAACTTTAAAAGCCGGAAGGGCCTGGGAAGATGTCCTACAAGTCATAAAAGAATGTAAGCGCCCCACCAGTCTACTATACCCAGCAAAACTCTCTATCAACATAGATGGAGAAAACAAGATATTCCATGAAAAAACCAAATTTGTATAGTATCTACCCACAAATCCAGCTCTACAGAGGATCTTGAAAAGAAAATTCCAAACCAGAGAACATAACTACACCTAGGAAAACAGAGGAAGTAAAAAACTCCACTGCAGATAAACCAAAAGAAACACACAACCACCACCTACATCAAAATAATAGGAAATAGCAACTTTTAGTCATTAATATCCATCAACATCAATGGACTCAACTCCCCAATAAAAAGACACAGGCTTACAGAATGGATCCATAAACAAGACCCATCATTTTGCTGCATACAAGAAACACATCTCACTAACAAAGATAAATGCTACCTCAGAGTAAAGGGCTGGGAAAAGGTTTTCCAAGCAAATGGGCCCAGGAAGCAAGTTGGAGTAGCCATCCTAATGTCAAATAAAATAGACTTTCAACTGAAGTTTATCAAAAAACATAGGGTAGAGCACTACATACTCATTAAAGGAAAAATTCATCAAGATGACATCTCAGTACTAGATTTCTATGCTACAAATCCAAGGGCGCCAACATTTGTAAAAAAAAAATCTCTTCTAAAGCTTGAACCACACATCGATCCTCATACATCAGTAGTTGGAGACTTCAACACTCCACTCACAAAAATGGATAGGTCATCAAGACAGAAAACAAACAGAGCAATAATGAGTCTAACAGAGGTAATGAATCAAATGGACCTAACTGATATCTACAGAACATTTCACCCAAACACAAGAATACACCTTCTTTTTAGCACCACATGGAATCTTCTCCAAAATTGACCATATAGTCAGACATAAAGCAAGCCTCAACAGATACAAGAAAATTGACATACCCCTTTGTATCTTATCAGACAACCATGGAATAAAGCTGGACTTCAACAACAACAGAAATAACAGAAAGCCTACACATTCATGGAAACTGAAAAACTCTTTACAGGATGACTACTGGGTCAGGGAAGAAATAAAGAAGGAAATCAAAGACTTCTTAAAATCCAATGAAAATGAAGGCACAACAAACCCAAACCTATGGGACACAAAGAAATCAGTGCTACAAGGAAAGTTCGTAGCACTAAGTCCTTTCAAAAAGAAAATTGAGACAGGTCATATTAGGAAATTGACAGCAGAATTGGAAGAACTGGAAAAAAAAGAAACAAACACTCCCAAGAGGAGCAGAAGGCAAGAAATCATCAAAGTTAGGGCTGATGTTAACAATGTAGAAGCAAAAAGAACAATAAAAAGAATCAATGAAACCAAGAGTTGGTTCTTTGAAAAAATCAACAAAATAGACAAACCCTTAGCCAAATTAACTAAAAGGCAGAGAGAAAAAACCCAAATCAACAAAATCAGAAATGAAAAGGGAGAAATAACAACAGACATTGAGGAAATCCAGAGAATTTTTAGGTCCTACTTTAAAAATCTGTACTCCACCAAATTTCAAAACCTAAGCGAAATGGACAACTTTCTTGATAGATTCCAAATGCCAAAGTTAAATCAAGATCAGGTTTTTTGATCTTTGCCATTCTGACAGGTATGAGATGGAATCTCAGAATCATCTTGGGTTTGCATTTATCTGATGATTAAGGATGCTGAACATTTCTTCAAGTGTCTCTCAGGCCTTAGGAATTCCTCCTTTGGGAATTCTTTGTTTAGCTCTGCTCAAATGACAGCACGTGCTGGCAAGGTTGTGGAGAAAGGGGAACCCTCCTCCTTTGCTGGTGGGAATGCAGACTTGTGTAACCACTATGGAAGTCAGTCTGGTGATATCTTAGAAAACTTGGAATAGCTTTACCTGAAGACACAACCATACCACTTCTAGGTATACATCCAAATGATTCCTCACCAAAATACAAGGATGTTTCCTCATCTATGTTCATAGCAGTCTTATTTGTAATAGCTAGAAACTGGAAACAACCCAAATGTCACTCAAGTGAAGAATGGATTAAAAAAACAAAAACAAAAAACTGTGGTACATGCACACAATGGAATACTACTCCACCATCAGAAACAACAAAATCATGCAATGTGCAGACAAATGTGTGGAACTAGAGAAGCTCATCCTGAGTGAGCTAAGTCAGACTCAGACGGATGCACATGGCATCTACTCACTTATAGTCGGATTTTAGCCATATAGTACAGGATAACTATACTATAACCAATGCACCAAAGGGACCATGAACATAGAATTTTTTTTCCTGTCAATGAGACAGTTTGCCCTAGTGGTGCTGCCTTGTAGGTCCCAGTATATAAGGAGGTCCTTGGCCCTCATATGACTGCTGAAATGGAGCAGGGGACTGTTATGTAGGGACACTCCACTCCAGAGGAGTGGGATGGAAGGGATAGGGGGTAGAGGGTGGAAGGGCAGGACTGGGAGGGGTGGAAAGAGGACACTGTGATGGAGATGTAACCTGAAATAATAAATTAATATTTTAAAAAAATATCAGATTAACAGATTAAACAGTCTTATAACCAACCCGTAAGGAAATAGAAACAGTCATTAAAAATCCTCCCAACCAAAAAAAGCCCTGTGCCAGATGGTTTCAGCACAGAATTTACCAGACCTTCAAAGAATTGCTAATACCATTATTCTTCAAACTTTTCCACAAAATAGAAGCAGAAGGAACACAGCCAAACTCATTCTAGAGGCCATTCTGATTTCTAAACCACACAAAGACCCAACACAGAAAGAGAATTTAAGAACAATTTCCATCATGAACATAGACACAAAATCACATAATAAAATACTGGCAAACTGAATCTAAGAACTCATCAAAAGTATCATACACCATTACCAGGTAGGCTTCATTCCAGGAATGCAGTGAAGGTTCAACATATGAAAATCATTGAATGTAATTCACCATATAAACAAACTGAAAGAAAAAAAACCACAAGACCATTTTGCTAGATGGTGAAAAAGCATTTGACAAAATCCAACACCCCTTCATGCTAAAAGCCCTGGAGAGAACGGGCATACAAGGATCATACCTAGAAATAATAGAGGCGATATACAGCAAGCCAGTAGACAACATCAAATTAAATGGAAACTTAAAGCATTTCTCTAAACTCAGGGACAAGACAAGGATGTCCACTTTCATCATATCTCTTAAACATAGTACTTAAAGGTTTTTCTAGAGCAGTAAGACAGCTAAAGGAGATCAAGGGGATACAAATTGGAAACGAAGAAGTCAAATTATCCCTATTTGCAGGCAAATGATACTATACATAAGTGACCCCAAAAATTCCACCAGAGAATTCCTACAACTTCTAAATACCTTCAGCAAGATAGCTGGATACAAAATTAATCCAAAAAAATGAAAAGCCATTCTCTATAGAAAAGATAAATGGGCTGAGAAAGAAATTAGGGAAACAACACCCTTTACAATTGCCGCAAACAATATGAAATACGTGGGGGTAACTCTAACCAAGCAAGTAAAAGACCTGTATCACTAGAACTTCAAGCCCTTCAAGAAAGAAATTAAATAAGACATCAGAAGATTGAAAGATCCCCCATGCTTGTGGATAGGTAGGATAAACATAATAAAAATGGCATCCTACCAAAAGCAATATACAGATTCAATGCAATTCCTATCAAAATACCAGCACAATTCTTTATAGATCTGGAAAAAACAGTTCTCATCTTCATATAGAATTGTAGAGAGCTGCGAAGTGCCGCGCCCTAAAGATGGCGCTGGTCTCCGCCTTCCACCAGCCCGACAGTGAGTGCTCTTTATGATAATAAGTTCATATTTGGCAAAGACTGCTGATCTGGCTTGCTTCCGCATACGTAGACCTCTAAGATAGCACCACTTGGCTTTACTTGACTGGCTGTTTAATTAGTATTTAGCCTGTGGGTTGGGTCTGCCCCATTATTTGGAAGACTGTTTTCAAGGGACCTGAATAAACTGCTGGAGAAGAGTTTTACGAGTTGCGTCATTCCTTGCTGGACAAGGGGGGACGCGACAAAGTGGTGGCCCGTACGGGGAACCAGAAAAGACTCAGAACTCCTGCAGTCAGGGGAAGCGCTTGGTAAGTTCCTGGGATAAATCAGGACAATAAAGTTTCACGGAAATAGCGAACACAAGGTAAAGTTTCGCGGAGATAGCGAACAAAAGATAAAGTTTCGCGGAGATAGTGAACAAACAGTTAAGTTTTGCAGAAATAGCAAACAAAGGGTTAAGTTTCGCAGGCAGTTGCGAACAAAAGGTAAAGTTTCGCAGGAAGTTGCGAACCTAAAGTAAAATTTTTAAACATGGGATTGTCTCAGTCACATCCAATTTTTCTGGCTCTTCAGGAGCTACTTTTAGCTAGGAATTTGAAGATTAAGAAGTCTACCTTAGAGAGATTTCTGAATGAATGCGATTCTGTGGCTCCGTGGTTTGCGGTGTCCGGGAATCTTAGGGTATCCTGCTGGGACAAATTAGGCAGGGACTTGGATTTTGCTTGGGAGCAGGGGACTCTGAAGCATGGAGTAAGACCGATTTGGAAAATGGTGAGGAGTTGTTTAGAAGATCAGAGGTGTTGTAATGCAATCAAAGAGGGAGAATCAGCTTTGGAACTGCTACAAGGGGAGAGATCTGAGCAGGCAGACAGTGAAAAGGGAAGTAACAAAGGCGAAAAATTTGAGCAGGCAGACAGTGAAAAGGAAGACAAAAAGAAAGTTCCTCTCTATCCCGATCTTAGAAATTTTAGAGATTTTAGAGATTTAGAGGACTCAGAGAGCACAGATTCTGAAGGAGAGCTACACGCTCTAATAGAACAGTTGGAGAGGACTGTTATTAGAAAAAAGGAAAAGAAAAAAGTACAACAGAAGGGCGTATCGGTGGCAGTCGGTGTGGGAGGAGCTGTTGCCATGGCGTCTGACACGTCAGCGGCAGTCGGAGTGGGCGGAGTCGTCGCTACAGCGCCTTCAGCCACGCTGGCGGCAGCTGATGTAAACAAAGCCGTTGCCATGGCGCCTTCGACTCCTCCTCCATATCCAGAAGCCTCTCAGACAGAGCAGCCAGTTCAGTCCCTGAAAATAGGGAGATCTTTCTGCCCGGGGATGTGGACACAAGTAAGAACAGAATTACAGTTTGCCTATCCGGTATACCAAGACCCACTAGGGAACAGGTATGAGGAACCGCTTGATTTTAAAGTAGTAAAATCTCTTGCAGAGTCGGTTCGTACCTATGGTACTACCGCTTCTTTTACAATAGCTCAAGTGGAAGCATTAAGCAGACATTGTATGACTCCGAGTGATTGGAGTGGTCTGGTCCGTGCCTGCTTAAGTCCAGGGCAATACTTAGACTGGAAAGCTTTCTTGATTGAGTATGCCACTGAGCAAGGAGCCATTAATCAGAGAGATGGAAATCCAGCCTGGGATAGAGACATGCTGCTTGGGCAGGGGAGATTTGCCAACCAGCATATAGGATATCCTATTCAGATTTATGAGCAAATAAACAAGATAGCTATCAAGGCTTGGAGATCTCTCCCTAATAAAGGGGAGGTGAGTGGGAACTTAACTAAGATTCTACAGGGCCCTATGGAGCCTTTTTCAGATTTTGTGGCACGAATGGTGGAAGCAGCAGGGAAGATTTTTGGTGACCCAGATGCTGCTTTGCCACTAATAAAACAGTTGGTCTATGAGCAATGTACCAAAGAATGTAGAGCTGCTATCACCCCTTATAAGAACAAAGGCCTAGAGGCTTGGATGAAAGTATGTAGAGAGCTTGGAGGGCCGTTAACTAATGCTGGTCTTGCTGCTGCAGTAATACAGTTGGCCAGAAAAGGTGGAGGAAGTTTAGGAGTTTGTTTTAAGTGTTGCAAGATGGGACACTTTAAAAGACAGTGCCCCAGGGGAAGGAGTACAGAAAGTACAGGAAGTGCACAATGCCCCAGGCGGCCGACGTTGTGCCCAAGATGTAAAAAAGGAAACCATTGGGTTAATGAATGCCGTTCAGTGATAGACATCCATGGCCAGCCTTTAACTCAAGGTTATGGTAGCGCTCGTCCAAAAAACGGACAGCGGGGCCCACGATCTCAGGGCCCACAAATATATGAGGCAATAGAGAATCAGGAAAAAGAACAGAATCAAGAGAGATGGCCAACCCTCCGCCATCCGAGAGACCGCGGAGAGCCACTGCAGGCTCAGCAGGATTGGACCTCTGCTCCACCACCAGACTCGTATTAACACCCCAAATGGGAGTCCAGTTAATTGAAACAGATTTTAAAGGACCCCTGGAACCTGGTACAGTTGGTTTGTTGTTAGGTAGGTCATCATCAGCCTTGAGAGGACTTATTGTCCATCCTGGAGTTATAGATCCAGATTACACAGGAGTGGTTAAGATCATGGTAGCCTCCCCCCGTGGTATAACGGCTATCTCTCCTGGAGATAGAATTGCTCAATTGATTATGTTACCGAGCTTACATGACCGCTATGCAGCAAAGGATAGAGAGAGAGGAAAAGATGGTTTGGGGTCCACGGGCACGGATTTGACTTTTCTCTCCCTGGATTTGGACCAACGCCCTGTCTTAGAGTTAAAAGTTGATGGTAAAAAGATCCTGGGCCTTTTGGATACTGGGGCTGATAGGAGTATTATAGCAAAGAAAGACTGGCCTTCAGGTTGGCCCGTACAAGCCTCTTCTCAAACACTTCAATGCCTGGGTTATGCTAAGACTCCAGATATGAGTGCAAGGTTATTAAAGTGGCAGGACCAAGAAAACCACTCAGGAGAAATGCAGCCATATGTACTTGAGCTCCCTATCTCCCTTTGGGGAAGAGACCTTTTAAAGGATATGGGATTTAAATTAAGTAATGACTATTCTGATTCAGCCCAACGTATGATGCAAGATATGGGATATGCTCCAGGCTTTGGAATAGGAAAATATTTGCAAGGACGAAAGAGTCCCATACCTATGCAGCAAAGACAAAAGAAACAGGGCCTGGGTTTTTCCTAGGGGCCACTGAGGAGGGCATTCCCATAACTTGGAAGACGGAGGATCCAGTATGGGTTCCTCAGTGGCCACTTTCCTCTGTAACATTAAATGCAGTCAAAAATTTGGTGGATGAACAGATGTCTTTAAAGCATATAAAACCATCTGTATCTCCCTGGAATACACCTATCTTTGTCATTAAAAAGAAATCTGGAAAATGGAGATTATTGCATGATCTGCGTGCCATAAATCAACAAATGCAGATCATGGGCCCAGTGCAGCGCGGCTTGCCGCTTTTATCATCTTTGCCAGCCTCATGGCCCATTATAGTTATAGATATAAGAGATTGTTTTTTCTCCATTCCTTTGTGTGCCAAAGATAGTGAGAGATTTGCATTTACTGTTCCATCCTGTAACCATGAGGAACGTGATCAGAGGTTTGAATGGGTAGTATTACCCCAGGGCATGGCAAACAGCCCCACTATGTGCCAACTATATGTGGGGGAAGCCATTACTCCCTTGAGAAAGAATTTTTCAGATTTGAGATGTGTTCATTATATGGATGATATCTTACTGGCAGCTAAGAGTGAACAAACGTTAGATCGGGCCTATGAAGAATTAGTTCAATTATTAAAAAAGAAAAGGTTGTTTATTGCTCCTGATAAGGTTCAAAAGGAAAATGTGGTTAATTATTTAGGAGCGAAGGTTGGACCTGAAAAGATAATACCTCAAAAGATTGAGATAAGAAAAGATAATTTAAAGACTTTAAATGATTTTCAAAGGTTGTTAGGAGATATCAATTGGGTAAGAGGCTATTTAAAGCTACCAAATTATGAAATAAGACCACTATATGATATTTTGAAAGGTGATTCAGCACTTAATTCTCCTAGGCAATTAACAGAAGAAGCAAGAAAAGCTTTATGTAAAGTAGAAGAAAGGTTACAGAGTGCCTTCCTAAAGAGATGGCAAGAAGGACAGCCCATTGCATTGTGCATATTTGCCACCTATGGTCAACCTACAGGATTGTTATGGCAGGACGGACCATTATTATGGGCCTATTCAAAGATTTCTCCGAAAAAATCCATAGAACATTATCCCACTGCACTTGCTGCTTTAGCCTTGAATGGTATCCAACAATGCTTGCAGTCTTTTGGAGTTGCTCCTGCCAGTATAATAGTGCCTTATTCCAGTTATCAAATTAAGATTTTGTGTGGCACTGTAGATGACTGGGCAATATTGCAATGTAGCTTTGAAGGAGTGATTGATAACCATTATCCTAAACATCCATTGCTAACATTTTTTAAGGAGCACCCAGTGATATTCCCTAAGGTTACTTCAGCAGTACCACTTCAAGGATCACCAAATGTGTTTACTGATGGCTCAAAGACAGGCTGTGGAGCCTATTTGATAGAAAGACAAGAGCCCGTGTTATGTCAATTTCAACCCGGCTCCCCCCAGATAGTAGAGTTGAAAATAGTAATTGAGGTGTTTAAAAGATGTCAATTTGCATTCAATTTGATTTCAGATTCAGTCTATGTGGTCAACGCAGTGAAAGTATTAGAATTAGCAGGTCCTATTAAGAATAGTAGTACTGTATGTGCCTTATTACAAGAGTTACAAGTATTAATCTGGCAGAGAATAAGGTGTTTTTATATTCAACATATCAGAGCACATACAGGATTACCTGGACCATTAAGTGAGGGTAATAATAAAGTTGATCAATGGACCAGGATGGAATGCATTTTTTGGAGCTCATTCCTGGATCAAGCCAGACAGTTTCACCAATTATTTCATGTAAATGCAAAAACTCTACAGCAGAAATTCCATTTGTCTAGAGCAGATGCTAGACAAGTAGTTTTGGACTGTCCTCATTGTGTGATTCATCATCATCCTCTCAGTGTGGGAGTGAACCCTAGAGGGCTGTTGCCACTCAAAATCTGGCAAATGGACGTTACCCACATTTCAGAGTTTGGAACCTTAAAATATATTCATGTATCTGTGGATACCTGCTCAGGTATCATACATGCTACACCTATGAGTGGAGAAAAGGCTCGCAATGTCATAGGACATTGCTTAGAAGCCTGGGCTGCATGGGGAAAACCACAGCAGCTAAAAATGGACAATGGACCAGCCTATACAGCTCAGTCCTTTGTCTCCTTCTGCAACCAGATGGAGGTACAGCTTAATCACGTATTGCCATACAATCCTCAAGGACAAGGAATTGTGGAGCGTGCTCATCGCACCTTGAAAGAATGCTTGCAAAAACAAAAAGGGGGAATAGGCCAAGGCCGTACCCCCAAGGAAAGAATGTCTTTAGCCTTATTTACTTTAAACTTTTTCAATTTGGATGCTCAAGGCCGCTCAGCAGTGGACAGACATCAGGATTCCCATGGTTCACCTAAAAGCATGGTGAAGTGGAAGGATATTTTGACAGGCTCTTGGCGGGGGCCTGACCCTGTGCTAACATGGGCGAGAGGGTCTGTTTGTGTTTCCCTCAGAATCAACAAGATCCAGTGTGGGTGCCTGAGCGCCTTGTGAGGAAGATTCGTCATGAAGACCTTCCTAAGGATCCTGGTGTTAGTAGCAGTGAGTATGTCAGGAATGACTGAGCCGAGATGGGGGATCCTGTCGATATTCCCAAAGCCGATGCCGGTCAGACATGATGCAACTGTGTTTCCACGCTTATTTAGCAGTAATAGAAGCCTAGGCTTACCCTACCTTCCCTTTGATGATCAGAGAAGCCCTATAGAAGGTAATAGAAATGTCAGCTTGAAGGGTAGTTTGTGCTTTTTAATGAGCTTCAATAGGTCAGATGATACAAAATGCATTAAATTGTCTCAGCAGTCAGCAGATTTTTTACCACAACTGAGGTTTGGGGGTAGGAGTGGTGGTTTGTTTTCAGGCAATGGTTTTCGTCTTGAAGGATGGTGGCCCACACGAGTCTCTGACCGGGACCCCCCCAGACAGCCACGCTGGGCACCTTTTTGTAAAGGATCCACAGGAGAGGAAGGACCTTTTCCCTGGACTGGATGTCAGGAGCGCAGAGCAGTTTGGGTTCAACAAGATCATTTTTCCTTTAGCCCCATGATTAGTAATATAGTGAATAAGTCTTGTACAGGAATGCTTGATATATCTACTAGGGATCCTCAGCAGACTGCCACCAATCCTTTTGATTTGTGGCTTTTGTGTGGAGTAAATGGAAGTTGCATGGACTTGGGACCTGTCATTATGCTTGGAGGAGGAATTTATCAAAGAGGTAATTTTTCCCTAGGGTCTGCTACCAGATTGGATTTCTCTAGCGGTAGTGGCTCTGGTACTTGGAATTCTTTATTTCATTCTTACCGCAACAAGAGCTTTTCAGCCTTGCCAGTATGTCTCTGGCCTCCTTTTTTGTGGATTGTAAGTAATGGGAGTGCATCCTTAGGTGAAGAAAAGTTAGTATGCACTCCAGGCACATGTTTTTATGCCCTATGCTGGAATGCCACAGCCTTTCCTGTGGCTGTGGTGACTAGAATGCCTCGATATGTACCAGTTCCTGTAGAGGCTCCTAATACCATGATGCTATTCAGATTTAAAAGAGATTTTGGCATCACTGCAGCTATTGTTACTGCTATCACTGTTGCTGCTGTGGGAGCTACTGCCTCAGCTATTGCCTTGTCTAGTTCTATACAGACTGCCAATGCCCTGAATAACATCTCAGCCACTGTGGCACAGGCATTGGATACTCAAGCCTCTATGAATTCTCATCTCAAAGAAGGTCTTATGATAGTTAATCAACGTATAGATTTAATACAAGAACAGATTGATTCTCTTTGGCAACTAGCACAGTTGGGGTGTGAGTGGAAATTGCAAGGTTTGTGTGTTACTTCTGTGCAATATCAAAATTATACAAAAGCTGCTAATTTGTCCAGACAATTGTCAAAGTTCCTCTTACAGGATTGGTCGGCTGAATTTGAAAATTTGCTGAGAGAGCTGAGAGCGACAATCATCCACATCAACTCCACTTGGGTGGATCTGAGCCTGGCTACTGGCTTGACTTCTTGGATACAGACGGCTATGGATCATCTTAAGGAGTGGGCGGGTGTAGGCTCTTTGGCGATACTAATGATGCTAGCCTCTCTGGTTTGCCTATGGTGCATCTACAAAATGAGAGCCACACAAAAGCGTAATGCAGCCATGATTATACAAGCCCTTGTCGCCATTGAGGCGGGCCAGTCCCCTCAGGCATGGCTTGCTGCCGTGAAGTAAATCTTCACTAACCATAGTCCCTGCCCACTAAGGAATTCGTTCCACGGATATTAGGGTCTGGTAAGTCAGTGACGGAGTTGACAGGTAAGTCTCGGCCACCTAAGACAGGGCAGTCCCGAGTGGGGAGGCTGACCCAGAGATGGGTAAGAGTTTGAGCACCGCCCTCCTACAGGCTCAGGCCCACCTTGAGATCCCCAGATAGAGGGATTACGAAGCCTTTCCAGGGACTTTTACCAATTTTAGAAAAAATAAAAAAGGAGGAACTGTAGAGAGCTGCGAAGTGCTGCGCCCTAAAGATGGCGCTGGTCTCCGCCTTCCACCAGCCCGACGGTGAGTGCTCTTTATGATAATAAGTTCATATTTGGTAAAGACCGCTGATCTGGCTTGCTTCCGCATACGTAGACCTCTAAGATAGCACCACTTGGCTTTACTTGACTGGCTGTTTAATTAGTATTTAGCCTGTGGGTTGGGTCTGCCCCATTATTCGGAAGACTGTTTTCAAGGGACCTGAATAAACTGCTGGAGAAGAGTTTTACGAGTTGCGTCATTCCTTGCTGGACAAGGGGGGACGCGACATAGAATAACAACAAATTCTGAATAGATAAATCAATCCTGTACAATAAAAAACACCTGAGGTTTCACCATCCCAAATTTCAAGCTATACTACAGAGCAATAGTAATAAAAACAGCATGATACCAGTATAGAAACAGAACACTGTATCAGTGGATTCAAATTGAAGACCCAGAAATGAACCCACACACTTATGGTAACTTAGTTTTTGACAAAGAAGCCAAAACCATACAATGTAAAAAGGACAGCATCTTCAACAAATGGTTTTGGAATAACGATGTAGACATGTAAAAGAATATGAACATACTCATACTTATCACCTTTCCAAATGGATCAAAGACCTTAACATAAAGCCCGACACACTAAGTCTAATAGAAGAGAAAGTGGGGAAAAATCATTGGCACAGAACTTCCTGAACAGAACACCAATAGCTAAGGTTCTAAGACCAACAATCAATAAATGGCACCTCATGAAACTGAAAGTTTCTGTAAGGTAAAGTACACTGTCATTCAACCAAAATTGCAACCTACAGGTGGGGAAAAGATCTTTACCATCCCCAGTTCTGACAGAGGGCTTATATCCAAAACTTATAAAAAAAAAAAAAGAAAAAAAAGAAAAACCTCAAGAAATTAAACAGGAAGAAACTAAATAATCCAATCAAAAAAATGGAGAACAGAGCTAAATGAGAATTCACAAAGGAGGAATCTCTAATGGCCATGACACACTTGAAGAAATGCTCAGCATCCTTAATCATCAGAGAAATGCAACTCAAGTAGACTCTGAGATTCCATCTCACACCTGTCAGAATGACTAAGATCAAAAACTCAAATGACAGCACATGCTGGCGAGGTTGTGGAGAAAAGGGAACCCTCCTCCATTGCTGGTGGGAGCACAAACTTGTACAACCACTTTGGAAATCAGTCTGGCGATATCTTAGAATACGTGGAATAGCCCTACCTCAAGACCCAGCCATACCACTTTTGGATATACATCTATGTTCATAGCAGCCTTATTTGTAATGGCTAGAAACTGGAAACAATCCAGATGTCCCTCAATTGACAATAGGATTAAAAAAAATGTGGTACATTTACACAGTGCAATACTACTCAGCTATCTGAAACAAGGAAATCATGCAATTCAGAGCTAAATGGATGGAACTAGAAAGGCTTATCCTGAGTGAGCTAACCCAGACCCAGATGATCATGGGATATATTCACTTGTAACTGGATTTTATCCATACAATACAGGATAGCTATTCTACAACCAACACACCAAGAAGAACAGGAACATGTACTTTGTTACCTGTTAGGGGACAATTTGCCCTAGGGGTGTTGTCATTTAGGCGCCCAGTGCAAGAGGAAGTTCTTAGCCCACATATGACTGCTCACTGAGAGTTGTTGATATGACAGCAGGAGTGGAATGGGTGGGATAGCGATGAGAGTGTGGGAGGATGGAACAGGGAAGAATGGAAAGAGGGCACTGTAATGGAGATGTAACTTGAAGTAATAAATAAACATATTACTTATTTATAATTTATTTGATTTTTAACAACATATGATATCTAGTTAGGATACATTACTCCTATTATATGACAACTTCATTCGAACTTATTTTGTATATGTATATATTTAAAGAAGCTTCTACAGTAGTAGATTTCCATAAGGCTTTCAAAGGGCCGTTAGTGTTAATTATTCCTCCTCATATTCCTTCCTCTATTCTGTTCTCCTACAGTTTTAAGATGTCAGGCAAGTACACATACGAAATTCAATGGACAATTTGTAGCAGTTACTTCTCTTCTTCTACCATGTGAGTCACTGGCATCAAGCTCAGGTTTTGTAGTTGGCATCAAATGAACTTAACTGATGAGCCTTCTCACTGATATTCTCTCTCTCTCTCTCTCTCTCTCTCTCTCTCTCTCTCTCTCTAGTCCAGGACCCCAGGCCATATGATCATGTTTCCCACATTCATGTTGTGTCTTTTTTTCCCTCTATCGAGAGTCTTTGGAAATACCTCCACAAACTCCCAAAGATGTGTTTCATTAATGATCTAAGAATTTTTTAATACAATCACCTTGGCAATGAAGATTAACTCTGATCATGAACCTCATGCCAATATTGTCTCTATTCATATTTCTATTAAAACATTCCATTCCACCAGTAATACCTATGGGTTCTTGATCAGAAGACAGTGTGGAATATATTCAGTTAAACTTTGTCCCTGACATCTTTTTTTTTTTTAATTTATTGCTTCAGGTTACATCTCCATCATAGTGTCCTCTTTCCACCCCTCCTAGTCCCGCCCTCCCACCCTCTACCCTCTAACCCTTCTATCCCACTCCTGTGGAGTGGAGTGTCCCTACGTAACATCTGTAACCTAACTTTTTAAATTATTAAGTATTTATTTATTGATAACTATTCACTTATAACAAATACCAACAATTTCTTAACTATTAACCATATAAATCCCTACAACCCCTTTAACCTAACCACTAAATCTATTGATGACTATTACAATTATCTAACCTTTTAGAAGGATACAGTCTCTGGAGTAGGTCCTCAGTAGTCAGGAACAGTTTCTATAGTAGACCCTTTAACGCACTTAGCAGTCTTTTTTTTTTTTTTTGGAATGTTTCCGATGTAGATTCATCAGGGTAAACTGGCTATCGAAGTCTCACCTTAAATAAGGCTTGAGGCTTTCTTCTCTCTGGGAGACCCCAGCCGTCTGTAGACCAGCTTCTTTCCTTCGCATCAGCAATTTTGCTGCTCTGCCTCAATCCTTAAAGCCAGCCACAGTTTCATTTAGGCCACTGTTGGGACAGATCAAACCCCTCTAGGCAAAAGCTGAGCCACAGGGTTTAGTCCTTGGCCTTTTGCTGTCTTGCTGAGGCTTTCTCTGTTCACCACCTTCTTTCTGCCTCAGGGAGATCTGACCATCAGTTCACCAGCCCTTTCTCCAGCAGGACTCTGGGAGCTCTCTTGCATGGGGGGGGGTGGGCCTCTGGCTCCATCCTTATATAGGAGCCCTCCTTGTTCCACCTGCTTCAGTTTAATTTGGGCTCTGCCCACTTAGCAGCTGAAAACAATGCCAGACCAGATACTTTGTTTCTTGGTCTATTAAGTCTTTCCTGGCTTCAACTTTGTTTTTCAGTCCATTAAGTCTCCTGTTTGTTTCCTGTTTTCACCTGACTTCATCCTTGTTTTTCCACAAGCTGATAAGCTAATTGCTCGCAGCCAAGTTGATATTCATGCCCTGAATTAAGAGACTGTATCAGAAAACCCCTAGATATTTTCTAAATCTAATTTAATTAATCTATCTCACTACAAACATCTTTAACAGTCTCAAGTTTGTTGAAAACTTCAAATTTTGTTCTGAGAATCAAGGAAATAAAACTGTGGGCCCCTATAAAATATAAGTAGTAACAAGAAATGTAAAAACAAACAACCAACCAAAAACCAAAAAAACAAAAAAAATCAAATAATATACTCCCAATTGACAATGACATGAACACACAAAAAATGCATCCCATAACAAAGGAACAGGAGAAGATTAAGAAAAGAGAAGAACTATTGAATGTTGTTCTTCTCAATGCAAACACCTAACCATGCAACTCCATATCTAGTACTTAAGGAGGGTAAGGTTATTATGACAGCATTTAGATAAATAAAATGGTTGCTGTTAGCCCTGTTTTACAGTAAAGCCCATCAAGGGGAAACTATTTCCTTCCTGAAACAAGAAAATCTCTGGCACGGATGAAGATCTAGCATCCTAGTGGGGGTATGAAATCTTCCTCAGGTAGGTGGGACTACTCCTAGGAAGGTAGACTTACTTTAAATCATGTTGAAAGAGTTAGGAGGAATAATTAGACATTTAATAAGGAAATATCTTTTTTCTTCCCAGAATGTATGCCCTCTCGTGCCATTCTTACAAACTATCATGCAGTTCTCTTAGGTCTAGCTGTATTTTGTGTCCTAACTCAGAAAAGTATAACTTTTTCTTTTTCTTCTTATGCAGGTCAGAGGCTAATAGTTGTTTTTCTGGTACTTAGGGTTTCCTTGGCTTTCCTCAAAAGCTTCACCAACACATGTGGCTGGTCACCAGTCTCACTTAACTAACACAGTATGTACTAATTACTTTCTTTGATCTATATCTTCCTCCTCTGAGCAGTCAGGGTACAATGAGGCAGAATCTAAACAAAGTTTTGAGCAAAGGAATGTTAATGGGCGAGAATTTATTCTGTCTCAGATAGAGAAATCAGGAAATCAGGTTGGAAGACACTGACAGAAAAAGCAGGTGTAAAGACCAGGCATCTCAAGCCCTCTCATCCAAGCAGGTGGATCTCTTATTTTTGATAGCAATTTTCCACGGGCAGCAGCTTGTACAGCACCTGGCAGATCATTTTTGGGTCCTGGATGGGATGTGTGCTTTTTTAAGACTTGTCCCTGGGCAGATCCAAGTTGATGTGTACTTCCTAGGTCTAGATATCTTAGAATGTCAGTTCACCATGGCCAGTGTTGGAAGCTTTTGAAACTCCAAGTATTTCTTAGAACCGAAAAAGATATTTTGTAAAATAGTCCAGACTGTTCACCATGAAATCTGGTATTACCTCTTTAGGCTGAAATGTATGAAAAACATTGATTTTATTACATAGTAATAAAGCTCATGTTAGGATATTTTGCGGGGTACCAATTTCAAAAAGGCCCTTAAGGATCAACCTAAAGGAGCTGAGATTTTCATGACTTATATAATCAATAGATGTTGTCTGACTACTTTATATGGGAGGTTCAAATTTTGCTACAGATGATATTGCTGTTTTGGATGGTAGTCCTGCACAAAATGCAGGAAGAATTTATTTAAGTCACAAGTTACTAGAGTCATGAGTAGTTATATCAGTAGGAGAAAATGATCCAATAGGCTCACTTTCCTTATAATCACTAATGAGGGATACAAGACATCGGAAAATCAAGTCTCCATCTGTAAGAGCGGCTGATCTGACGAGCTTCTCATTTCCATGTGTTGCTTACAAAGTTTGGAAGAATAAGAGAAAAACTCCAAAGTATACTCTGAAGGAGAAGATAAAGGGGGGTTTGCAAGACATTCCAATATACATTTCTTTTGCATAGAAAGCAGTTCTTGAAAAAAGAGGAGATAATTGTTACAGAGAAAACTTCTTTTTAGTGGGACAGTAGAAACACTGTTCTGAAAGTAGATCTCAATGGATCGAAGACACCAAAGATAATTCATTTGAAAAGAGAGGCTATACTGAAAATGACACTGAAGTGGAACCTCAAGGGCTTCTCACTCCAGCAGGATCAGCTAAGATGAATTTTGACCAGGCTTAACCTCAAATGAATTTATATTGGTTCACCCATTAACTCTTTTTTTTTAAATACTTTATTTTTTTTTCTTCAAGTTACATCTCAACCACAAACCCCTCCCTATTCCCCCTTCCTATCCCGCCCTTCCACCCTCTTCCCCCCAGAAGTTTCCCCTTTCAGTCCAACAGATGGTTCCTTCTCTTATAACAGTAAATACTATACAAAACAACAGATATAAATATGCCACATTTATGAGAGTTAAATGGCCCAGTATACCTTCCCAATGTCCAGTTTATACATATTTGGCCCCTGACTTTAACATTCTACTATCTAACCATCTCCATGAGTTTAAAGGTCTATATCTGACTCAACATTCATACTAACTTGCAACACACTTTTAAGAGTATCTTCTTAGATCTATAACACCCTCTTGATTCCTAAACAACTCATTAACTCTTAAAGCAAGTAGTCATACCCTCACAGCACCTTTTCTGGTGTCCCCTTGCAAAGTCTGTGGTTTCTCTTTGTCTTTGTTACCATTTAAATATTACAGATGCCTATGCTACACTTGTCTTATCTACAACATGCAACTACTAACTCAGATTTATTTCCTTGACAAACTGCATATCTTCTCTAATTTTCTGCTTTTTTCTTTACTCACTCTAATTCTAAACCTAGGTAAATGTAGTATGCAAAACTCTTGCCACAGCCAGAATGTTATATTCAGTGATATCATGAGATATTTTCCCCAACAAACACCTTAATCTACTACTTCTTATTTCACCCTTGCTGAAATATTGAGGACACAGGCAGATTCAGTTATGTTCTTTGTTAGGCTACAACATCAATGGCCTGTAACCTTGTTTAATGTAGAGTTCTTGTTATCCTCTAAAATTTGATTATCAAAATATTTATTTTTGAGACATTATATCATGTAACCCACTATGTATAACCCTCCTGCCTCCACATGCCAAGTACCAAGACAACAGATGTGTGACAACATTTTCTATTTTTCAAAAACATAGTCTTTTGTAACTGAAGTTTTCTTTGAATTATAACCTTCTGATTTACTATCAAAATTGACCATTATCTGTGATTAAAGTATTCTGGGGTTTTGCTATTCTATAACTCCAAATTCTTTGACATTCCACATGGACAGGTTTATCAAAGAAAAAGACTCCATTTCTTATACCATTTTCTGTATTAGTCCTTCGGTTGTTTCATCCAAATATGTGACAAGAAGCAACTTAATATGTGAGTGGTATATTTTGGCTTACAGGGTTAGATGATCTCTTTCATCTCAGTGCAGAAGTCATGGTGGCTCAGATCTGTAGCAGCAGGAACATCTTTCTTAGAGAGAAAGGGAGATTCCAGAGTTGATCCAGCTCTCTCCATTTTCTTTCCGTTTATTGCAGCACTCTAGGTGATGAAATGGGCCTGCACAATTTCAGAATGAGTGTTCTCCCATCAGTTAATATTCTTTGGAAATATGCTTACAGATATACACAAAGTTGTACCTCCCTATCACTACATATGTGCACAGATGCATATACTTGTACACATGGGCATATATAACACACACATACATGGCATACCTACCTATTCTGACATATATACACACAATCTTCCCCCCTACTGATGAAATTCACATTTGTTCTTGAGGTACTTATAATACTTTGGTTGTAAAATTAAATATATAAACTTATAACAAAATTTATAATACAAAGGATTGAGGGCTTGTAGTTTTTTAAATACTCTTTCCAAAATGTTTTTGTTTTCATAGTTTTCTTTTGAAGAGATTTTATAAATAATTAGTCTTCCAATCTTCAGAAGATTTGTTTATTAAAGTAGGCATGCAAGTAGCTTTTTATCTCCATTTCAATTGTCTAAGAGACTTGGCCATCATACTTTGATTTCTGTTTGTGCTTTTAGAAAAATATATTGTTTTAAATATATTTTTTGCACTATCAACCTAGGAGAAATGGGGAATATATGACATTTATTTGTTTTCCAGTGCCAGTCAACCTGTTTGGATTATTCAATTATACTAGCCACACAACACATACTCATACATTTACATTTTGAGATCGAGAATTTTCCCTTAAGTACCTGAGGCTCAGAGCAATTGAAAAACCTGCTGAAGATCTCTGAGCTTTGAGAATTGGATGCAGGATTTCAATCGCAACCCTTGTGTTCTCTCTAATACATCTGTCACCCATTTCAAGTAAACACTAACGTGCTGAATACACAGAATGGAATTTCACATCCAGGAAGGAATAGTTCATCACACACATTTCATCCCTATACTCTGAAATCCTTGGACTTGATCATATAAAAGTTTTAATACTTGCTGGAGTCAAATAGAGTTATCTGAAGGAAGAGCTGATAATAATAGCTGAGTTATTAATTCTATGAAATTATCTTATAGAACTTGATTCCATGGCAAACTGCTCACAGAGACTTTGTGAAGACTTAAGGATATGTATTTACTTTATTCCTCCCAAAGCTGATGCAAAGGTATAAATTATATTACAGCCACCATAAATAACTTGCTTTTCTGAACTAAGTGCCCTCTCCTTAGCACTAGAGTGTCAATAAACATAACTTTCACCTAAAAAGAAAGGCTCTAACCTTCAGCTATATTTCATATCATTTTACCTTTAATTTATGTATTTGAGGAAAATAAATTATTTTAAAGTGAAAACCATAACTTGGTGATATAAGCAGTTATAATATGTGGAGTAATGTACACTTTCCATTATTAAGACAGAAAATGACAAAATCTATAAGTCAAGGTAATTTACTTAAAGTAATGCAAATGCCACAGTAAATAATGCATTGTTTCTTAACAGTTACAAAATATGAAAGAGGCAAAAATAAAATGCATTAAATTGAAATTTTCCAAAGAAAGTGAGGAAATATTGTTATATTTAGGTCCCTACAAAGGACAAGTTGTGTGTGTTTGTGTTTCAACATTTGTCAGATACATGTGTGATTTCTTCATATACAAAGATGGATTATAAGATCGTGTCTTTTAAACTTATGAAGAGAACTTAGTGCATGCCAACCAATTATTGAAGGTCATTTATTGATTAAAACATAATCATTGACAAATATTTGGAGTTATTTGCTTTTCCTAAGTAATCCAACCAAGTGCAGGGAGTCAAACCTGTTTTATATTTCAAATTTCAATCAATTTTCATAGATTTACTATCTCTGGTTTTTCCTTTATATTTTTCTCAGTACAAACTCTCATCTAATTTTATATGGCCCAAAAATTCTGATAAATCTCAGATTCATAGTATTTGTAAATTTTGGTATACTGATAATATTAACCCAACTATCAAGAAGTTTACTTTGGCAAAAATAACAAGAGTTATTTCTTATGTCTGATGGTTCTGCTTGTAAACAAATCAAATATAATCTACTTTCTATGGCTCATCTTGTTCTTTATTGTTTGGTGCTTTGGGGAAATTGATGCTAACTCAAGAAACAATATTTTGTTTAATGAGTATGGTTAGAGTGTATTTATTATATAAATATTTTGGTGCATACCCAAAGAACACCGAATTCCAATAAGCATTGTTTAACCCAATTGAAAGGTCATGGCTTTCAACTTCCTGATAAGTTAAGTGATACTTCAGGTGAATCTTTGTGTGCACATCTACCCGGTTACCATAAAGTATTAGTGACCACTGATAGGTTCTTATCTGACTCTGAATCTTTAATAGACAATGAAGCTAATTTAAGCCTTTTCCACATGTTCTTTTTCCACCAGGTTACATAAAACAGAGTCCCATATAATAGTAAGAAAGCAATGAAGTCCGTATTCCCAGATCTGGGATTGGAACAACATCAGTTTCACAGTGCACTATTGATCTAATATATAAAATCAATTTCAAATTGATTGCAGAGAGAGATTCCATTAAAGGGGGAATCTAAATAGCATAAAAAACTATTGTGGATAAATTAGTATCCAAATTATAGATTAGAAATCGATTTAGAAATAATTCCAGATAGCCCAGTAAAACTATTTAATGAAGGTTTTTTGTTGGCTTTCTTGTGAATAGTATAGCTGAGTGAACTCTCTGTTTTTCAGTTTTAACATGCATACTTGCTGGCATCTTTTTAAATTTAAATTATATTTTAACTTTTTTCAGCATTTCATGTAGGAGTACTTTATTTCTATCACTTCCACATCTTCTTTTCTTCCTTTCATTCCATGCTGTGTTCCAAATTTATGGCCTTTTCTTCTTTAATTATATACACATACACACACACATACACACACAAATACAGACACCATATGTATGTAAATATGACATTAATATAATACATTTATTATCTATGTATATATTAATATATGCTACCATATTAATATCTCATTAATATATTAAAATATACAATTACTGTGATAATATAATAGTTGATACCATAATACATGTTTATATTAATATTATATGATGTATATTTGATATTAACTTTCTGATATTGGAAACTTACTGTCCAGAAGATAGCAATCTAGATCTTCTTTGGTTCCCTTTACTTTCACCTATTTTTCAATCTTGAAATTACAACTAGAAAAAATTTGAAAAAGTCAACTTTTTCTTATGTTTATTGTGATGATTTAAGGAGATAAAGATGTATATTTATACATCACATAATTACAGATCCCCTCCTACAGCTAATCATGCATACATATCCATTACATGCAAAGTTTCCATTCCTTAATCAAGCATTCTATGATTATGCAAATTTGTGAGATAATAAGCTACACCCCATAAGATATAGCAAATCAGTGCCATTAAATAAGTTCTTAAAAATCAGAAAATTGACTCTTTTAGTCTTGAATATCTTAGCTTTTATAATTAGTAGATTATATGGCATTATTTTTGTATTGTGTTGTCATTTCCTTTGCATTTATTTGGTTGTTTCCTTAACTAATCTTTAGTGACTAAGTATTTTATTAAGAAATTTATGGACCATAAATGTCAGCAAACTAAACAGGGGACACTGAAGATGATACTCTAAAGGAAGGGTTAGAGGAACTGGGGTGGGGAGACTGTTATGTAGGGACACTCCACTCCAGAGTAGTGGGATGGAAGGGATAGGGGAAGAGGGTGGGAGTGCGGGATGGGGAGGGGTGGAAAGAGGACACTGTGATGGAGATGTAACTTGAAGTAATAAATAAATATTTTTTAAAAAGAACATAGTAAAATGTAAATACAGAGGGAGAATACTGGGGTGTGGAAAGATTTAAGCAGGGTGAGTAGTTTGGGGTTGGGGAAGACCAGAGGATTGATAATGTTAGTCATAAAGAAAGATGTATGAAAAATCCACATGGAAACCTATTTTGTAACTCTATTCAAGTATGCAAAGTAGAAAGCGTAGATACCTTCCATGGCTGCATACTGGTGCTCTTAGAAGCTCTAAGTTACTCAGCAAGTATCCAGTACCAGGCTGCATTACCTCATATGAGGCAGCAAGGTTTCAGAAGCCTGAGATTCTTATAATTCCACTTTGTCACCTACCAGATCAGATGTTATTGCTGAAGACATTTATGATTGTTAGCTTATATAGTCAAACTGAAACTATCTTGAATCACCTGGAAAAAGAGATTCTCAATAAAAGATCGAGAATATTGCTTACACTATGTTGGCCTCTGATTCCTTTATGGAGTTCAGCAAAGACAAGAATGTTCCATTCATAACAGGACATTCCACTCCAGAGGATTGCGATGGAAGGGATGGGGGTAGAGAGTCGGAGGGCGGGACTGGGAGGGGTGGAAAGAGGACACTGTGATGGAGATGTAACCTGAAGTAATAAATATATATACATATAAAATAAACCTTCCAGGTCATGAAAACTACCATAAAAATTTAGAAGAATAGTAATCATGTAATGAATGTTTTCAGACAACTATGAAATTAAACTAGAAAAATTAAAAGAAATATGACTACAAAATGTTTAGATTATTAAAAAAAAAAAAAAAGAATGTTCCATTTCCGAATCAAGGCCGCTACTGAGTCACTGTTTGTCTAATTTTACTATGAACAATCTCCTGTAAGGGCAGGCTAACTGAGCAGCAGATATTGCTTCTTTTATACCCATTTCCATCAAATGTCCTAGTTCTTCCTTTATGTTTTGGATTTGCTGTATTCGTTGGCTCCTTGGCCAGTTAAACCAAGGGTTCTTAATGGCTCATGTAAGTCAGTCTATCAAAGTCTTATTTCCCTTGTATTGCCTTAGGTTATGCTGCTTGTATCTCAAAGAAAGATTGGCAGATTATTATTTACTTTTACTGTTTCTTGATCTCTCATACTGATTTCATCGATACACACCCCCATGTCCCATAGCCTCAAAAGGCTTTCATTGCTTATTTGAAAGTCTTTCTAAACTCTTGCAGTTAAGAGGAAGAGTATTTTATGATGCTCATAGTTTTTTTTTTTTTTTTTTTTTTTTGCATTGGGTCATTTGTAACCCTTCCATCTAAAAGTTGAATGATAGATTTTCTCTTCTTCTCTATTAAACATTGGAACTGAGAGGGGCTATTCTGTTCTATTTTGTTCTCTTCCTTGCAACTATTCATTTTTTTTTTACATGGACTCAAAGTATTTGGTTTTCTGAAATATATTTTTTAAAAAATCTTTTAATTAATAGTTACTCACAATTATTAGTGTATGGTAGGCAGAGGAAACTTTGTAGAATTTGTTCTCTCCCTCATTATGTAGTCCTAGGGGTAGTTTCTATTAAACATGTAGAACAAAATAGCAACAATGTAAAATTGTAGAAGTTTTATGGAAATAAATTTTAGAGATGAAGTTTATGTGTGTTCTCACTGGTTAAATGGTTAACAAATTTGTTTGTAAGTCAATGTCTGGTTTAAATGCTTGTTCTCTAGACCTTAAATTGTAAATTAGCTCCAACGCATGAATTCTGGGCATTGATAAGGCCTTGAAGACTGTTTATATGAGTGAAACTAACTTTATCACAGATGTGCTGATTTGATTTATTTTGCCTCTCTCCCTTTCCATTTCCTGCTATGTGAAAATAAAACTGTCCTTTGTGCAGCATTCATCATGAGATGGGAATTGCCTAACCTGTCACCACATCTTCTACTGGAAATCACAGCCACAGGAACCAAGAGCTGATGCATTTCTATTCTTTGTTAAGCATTTAGTTTAGGTGATATATTATACTGCAGTAAAACATAAGATGTAACTGAATCCCAGTAACAGAATATAATGGAAGTCTCATTTGGGGTAAGAGATGGTCAGTTGGGACATTATCTCCCCTATTATTTGGAAATTTCATTTAGATTGCCTTTATATTTGTGTATACATTAAGATGTTTCTAATGCATTAGGTTTCTGTACTAACTTTCAAATGCCCCTTAGTTGTAGCTATCTATCCCATATGTCTTCCCACAACAATCCCTCAGCCCCACTTTATCTTCCCATTGCATCCATTCATAATTATCTATTCTATTTACCTTTCCTACTGAAACATATTGTCATTATATAAGATTCTAATCAGTGGTTCTAAGAATTATAGCATGGTTATCATGGATTTAATAGCTAACAATCACATTTAAGCAAATATATCCCATATTTGTCTTCCTGAGTCTAGATAATTTAACTCAGGTTGATTTGTTTTAGTTCTATTCATTTGTCTGTGAATTTCATGATTTCATTTATTTTTATGGTTGAATAATACTTCACTATATGAATGTACTACACTTTATTCTTTTTTGGTTGAGGGATAACTAGATTGTTTAAAATATCTGAATTTTTAAAAATGTATTTATTTATTCAAGTTACGTACTTATCAAGTCCCACTCTCCACCCTTTTCCCTCCCTATCTCCTCTCCTTCTCCTCAGATGAGGGAAGTTCACCTCATAAACCTAGCCTAGTTCATCAAGTTCCCTCAGGGCTAAAAGCATCCTCTTCCACTGAGGTCTAACAAGACAGCCCCACTAGGATAAAGTGGTCCATGAACAAGCAACAGGATCCTTGTTAGAGGCAGCTCCCTGCTTCATTTGCTAGGAGAATTGCATGAAGACTAAGCTGACTATCAGCTACATATGTGTAGGGGGCCTGGGTCCAGTCTGCATATGGTTTTGGTTGGAGCTTCAGACTCAGTAAGCCTCCTGGAACGTAGGTTGTTTGATTCTATTGGTCTTCATGTGGAATTCTTCTCTTTTCTGAATCTCTCTATTCTTTCTCCCTATATTCTAAATGTCTCCCAGAGCTCTACTTAATGTTTGGTTCTGTGTCTCAGCATCTGTTTCAATCCACTACTGAGTGGGGTCTCTTGGAAGATAGTTATGCGAGATTCCTGTCTTCTTGGGTCTGTGGGTTGTAAGATAGTTATCTTGAAATATCTTGCTAGGATCTAATTATAAGTGAGAACATATCATGTGTGTCTTTCTGGGTAGGGTTACCTCACTTAGGATGATCTTTTCTAGTTCTATTCATTTGCTGGCAAATTGCATGATTTTCTTGTTTTTAATTACTGAGTAGTAGTCCACTGTGTAAATGTACCATGATTATATTACATAAATTGTGTAAGTTTGTTAATGCACATTTGCTAATTTATAAATGTACCTGCATCCCTGGGATGAAATCTACTTGATCATGATAGATGATGTTTTCAATGTGTTCTTTGATTTCATTTGCTTGTATCTTATTGAGTATTTTTGCATCAATGAATCAGATTGGACAGAAAAATCTTCTTTTTTGGGGGGGAGTATTGGTATTAATTCTTTTTGAAAGTCTGGTATAATTCTTTGCTGAAACATTCTGGCTCTGTTTTTTTTTTGTGGATTTTGTTTGTTTGTTTGTTTGTTTTTGATTGAGAGACTTTCAATGACTGCTTCTATTTCCTTAGAGGTTATAGGACTATTTAACTTGTTTTCCTGCTCTTGATTTAACTTTGTAAGTGGAAGCTATCCAGAAACTCATCCATTTAGTTAGATTTTCTAATTTTGTCGAGTACAGGCTTTTGAAGTAAGACCTAATGTTTCTTTGGATTTCCTCAGTGTCTGTTGTAATTCCCACTTTTAGTTTCCAATTTTGATAATGTGGATATTGTCTCTCTGCCTTTTAGTTAGTTTGGCTAAGGGTTAATTTATTTTTTTCCTTTATTTTTTATTTCTTCAAGTTACATCTCAATTGCAGTCCCCTCTCTATTCCCCCTCCAGTCCCACCCTCCCACCCTCAACCCCCCATCCTCTTCCCTTTTTTTTTTCTTTTAAGTTTAAGGAATATCTTATTTCCCCCTACAGTTTCCCCTTTCAGTCCAACAAATGGCTCTTTCTCTTATAATAATAAATACAATACAGTACAACAGAGGTAATTAGGACACAGTTATGAGGGTTATTTGGCTTAATGTACATTCCAAATGACCAGTCCATATGTATTTGGTACCTGACTTAACATTCTACTATCTAACCATCTCCATGAGTTTAAAGTTCTATATCTGACTCAACATTCATACTAATTGCAACACAATTTTAAAAGTATCTTCTTAGATCTATAACACTCTCTTGACTCCTAAACAACTCAAAATTTAATTATGAGACTCTATCTATCTGTTCTTCAATCACCTCAGAGACCTGAGAGGGATAAATATATCTGATTTTATAGGAAGTACAGGGTCTGCAGCTTCCCAAACTAAGAAATGACATACCAGTGGCTGCCTGGAGAGTTCCCATTTTCTCTCCATACATTACAGCATCGCTCTTCAGTCGTTTGGCCCCGCTTCTCTGACAGACATTGATTGTAGAGCAGAGGTTATGAAGGACTTACCTACCCTGTCTTGGCAGAGCTAGGCTGTCACCTTACATGCTTCCAGGTTTTGTACTTTTTGGACAGCAGTCTGTCTACAGTTGGAGCAAGGGGCTTTTCCTACCAAGAGATAGGCTTGCGACTAATTCAATCATCTCCCACTGGAGATTCTTCGATGCTCATCTTCTACTTGGAGGAGAATAGGGGGTGCTGTCAGGAGTTGATATGTCTTGATCTAAAAAAATCTAAAGTTACGAAAACATCTCTGAATGCCATATTCTGCAGATCTCTTGAGGTTTTTGAAGAGGCCCTATCTATTTCTTATATTAGGGTAAGCAGATGTTGCTTGTCTCTTAGCAGGTTTATTTCTATTAGCTTAGCAAGTAACTATAATAGGCTGACATAGTACCTAACAGAATGACCGGCTTGCATAACCATTAGTTTGCATTGCTTAATTATCTTAAACAGTTTATGACAGTTAGTAGTAAAGGCCGAAACATCACATTTCATTTTTTTTCTTCACCTCCTAACCTTTCCATCACATTTCTCTGGGGTGGGGTGTCCTTATATAACAGTCCCTCATCTCAGTTGAGAGGTCGTATGAGGGCCAAGAGCCTCTTCATTCATTGGGGATCTACGAAGCAGTACCATCAGTGAGAAGTGTCTCGTTGCCCGGGAGAGAGAACTACTAAACAAACAAATCAATAAGCATAAAATAGGTAGAAAAGACTAAAAAATAGAAAAAATATAACTAATATATAAAAAATAAATAAAAATTAAAATTTAAAAATAAGAAGTCTATATCCAAGTTCCCTTTGGTGTGTTAGTTGTAGTATCAATACCTTCTACTATATAGCTAAAATCCTACTATAAGTGAATAGATGCCATATGTGTCCTTCTGAGTCTGGGTTAGTTCACTCAGGATGAGCTTTTCTAGTTCCATCCATTTGGCTGCAAATTGCATAATTTCCTTGTTCCTGATAGCAGAATAATATTCCATTGCGTAGATGTACCACAGTTTTTTAAACCATTTTTCGATTGAGGGACATCTGGGTTGTTTCCAGTTTCTAGCTATTACAAATAAGGCTGCTATAAACATGGATTAGGAAAGTTCCTTATGATTCCGTGAAGAGGCATTTGGGTGTATACCCAGAAGTTGTATGGCTGGGTCCTGAGGCAGAGCTATTCCAAGTTTTCTAAGATATCGCCAGACTGACCTCCATAGTGATTGCACAAGCCTTCATTCCCACCAGCAATGGAGTAGGGTACCCCTTTCTCTACACCCTTGCCAGCATGTGCAGTCATTTGAGTTTTTCATCTTAGCCATTCTGACAGGTGTGAGATGGAATCTTAGAGTCGTCTTGAGTTGCATTTCTCTGATGATTAAGGATGTTGAGCATTTCTTCAAGTGTCTCTCAGCCATTAGGGATTCGTCCCCTGTGAATTCTCTAATTAGCTCTGTCCCCCATTTTTTGATTGGATTATTTGATTTCTTAGCATTTAAATTCTTGAGTTCTTTGTAGATTTTGGATATTAGCCCTCTGTCAGATGTGAAGTTTGTGAAGATTTTCTCCCAGTCTGTAGGCTGCCGTTTTGTTCGAATGTCAGTGTCCTTTGCCTTACAGAAGCTTTTCAGTTTCATGAGGTCCCATTTATTGATTGTTGATCTCAAGTCCTGTGCTGTTGGTGTTCTGTTCAAGAAGTTGTCGCCTGTGCCAATTAGTTCGAGGGTTTCTCCCACTTTATCTTCCTGTAGATGTAGTGTGACCGGCCTTATGTTAAGGTCTTTGATCCAGTTGGACTTAAGTTTTGTACAAGGTGATAAGTATGGGTCTAACTTCATTCTTTTACAAATGGACATCCAGTTGGACCAGCACCATTTGTTGAAGATGCTGTCCTTCTTCCATGTGCCGTTTTGGCTTCTTTGTCAAAAATTAGGTGGCCATAAGTGTGTGGGTCTATTTTTGGATCTTCAATTCGATTCCATTGATCTACTGGTCTGCTTATATATCAATACCATGCTGTTTTTACAACTATTGCTCTGTAGTACAGCTTGAAATCTGGGATGGTAATACTTCCAGATTTTTTTTTTTTATTGTACAGGATTTATTTAGCTATTCTGGGCTTTTTGTTGTTCCATATGAAATTGAGACTAGCTCTTTCCAAGTCTATAAAAAATTGTGTTGGTATTTTGATAGGAATTGCATTGAATCTATATATTGCTTTTGGTAGGATGGTCATTTTTATTATGTAGATCCTACCTATCCATGAGCATGGGAGATCTTTCCATCTTCTAAAGGCCTCTTCCATTTCTTTCATCAAGGGCTTGAAGTTCTTGTTGTAAAGGTCCTTTACTTGCTTGGTTAGAGTTACCCCCAGGTATTTTATGTTGTTTGTGGCTATTGGGAAGGGGGTTGTTTCTCTTATTTCTTTCTCAGCCCATTTGTTTGTTGTATAAAGAAGGGCTTCTAATTTTTTTGAATTAATTTTGTATCCAGCCACTTTGCTGAAGGTGTTTATCAGCTGTAAGAGTTCTCTGATGGACTTTTTGGGGTCGCCTATGTATACTATCATATCATCTGCAAATAGGGATAATTTGACTTCTTCGTTTCCGATGTTTATCCCCTTGATGTCCTTTAGTTGTCTTATTGCTCTAGCAAGACTTCAAGTACTATATTGAAGAGATATGGTGAAAGTGGACATCCTTGTCTTGTCCCTGAGTTTAGAGGAAATGCTTCAAGTTTCTCTCCATTTATTTTGATGTTGGCCACTGGCCTGCTGTATTATGCCTTTATTATTTCTAGGCACGGCCCTTGTATGCCCGTTCTCTCCAGAACTTTTAGCATGAAGGGGTGTTGGATTTTGTCAAATGCTTTTTCTGCATCTAGCGAGATTATCATGTGGACTTTTTCTTTCATCTTTTTTATGTGGTGAATGACGTTGATAGACTTTCGTATGTTGAACCATCCCTGCATCCCTGGGATGAAGCCTACTTGATCATGGTGTATGATCCTTTTGATGTGTTCTTGAATTCGATTTGCTAGTATTTTATTAAGTATTTTTGCATCTATGTTCATGAGGGAGATTGGTCTGAAGTTCTCTTTCTTTGTTGGGTCTTTGTGTGGTTTAGGAATCAGGGTGATTGTGGCCTCGTAGAATGAGTTTGGCAATGCTCTTTCAGATTCTATTTTGTGAAAGAGTTTGAAAAGTATTGGTGTTAGCTCCTCTTTGAAGGTCCGGTAGAATTCCGTGCTAAAGCCATCTGGCCCTGGGCTTTTTTTGATTGGGAGATTTTTAATGACTGTTTCTATTTCCTTAGGGGTTATAGGTCTCTTTAATCTGTTTATCTAATCTTGATTTAGCTTCGGTAGGTGGAATCTATCAAGAAAATTGTCCATTTCACTTGTTTTCAAATTTTATGGAGTATAGATTTTTAAAGTAGGATCCAAATATTCTCTGGATTTCCTCAATGTCTGTTGTTATTTCACCCTCTTCATTTCTGATTTTGTTGATTTGTGTTTTCTCCCTCTGTCTTTTAGTTAATTTGGCTAAGGGTCTGTCTATTTTGTTAATTTTCTCAAAGAACCAACTCTTGGTTTCATTGATTCTTTGTATAGTTCTTTTTGTTTCTAAGTTGTTGATTTCAGCCCTAAGTTTGATGATCTCCTGCCTTCTGCTCCTCTTGGGAGTGTTTGCTTCTTTTTTTTCCAATTCACCCACCCAGTTTAGCTGTTAATTCGCTAATATGAGCTGTCACAATTTTCTTTTTGAAGGCACTTAGTGCTATGAATTTCTTCGTAGCACAGCTTCCATTGTGTCCCATAGGTTTGGGTATGTTGTGTCTTCATTTTCGTTGGATTTTAAGAAGTCTTTGATTTCCTTCTTTATTTCTTCCCTGACCCAGTGGTCCTCTAGTAAAGAGTTGTTCAATTTCCATGTGAGTGTGGACTTTCTGTTGATTCTTTTGCTATTGAAGTCCAGCCTTATTCCATGGTGGTCTGATAAAATACAAGGGTTTATTTCAATTTTCTTGTATCTGATGAGGCTATCTTTGTGTCCAACTATATGGTCGATTTTGGAGAAGGTTCCGTGAGGTGCTGAAAAGAAGGTGTATTCTTTTGTGTTTGGGTGAAACGTTCTGTAGATATCTTTCAGGTCCATTTGGTTCATGATCTCTGTTAGACTCATTATTTCTCTGTTTGGCTTCTGTCTTGATGATCTGTCCATAGTTGTGAGTGGGGTGTTGAAGTCTCCCACTATTAAAGTGTTTTGATCGATGTGCGATTTAAGTTTTAGAAGCGTTTCTTTTATAAATGTAGGTGCCTTTGTATTTGGGGCATAGATGTTCAATATTGATATCACCTCTTGGTGGATATTTCCTTTAATGAGTATGTAATCCCTTCTCTGTCTTTTTTATTAACTTCAATTGGAAGTCTATTTTGTTTGATATTAGGGTGGCTACTCCAGCTTGTTTCCTGGGTCCATTTGCTTGGAAAAACTTTTCCTAGCCCTTTACTCTGAGATAGTGTTTATCTTCAATAGTGAGATGTGTTTCTTGTATACAGCAAAAAAATGGGTCTTGTTTACGAATCCAGTCTGTAAGTCTGTGTCTTTTTCTTGACGAGTTGAGTCCATTGATGTTGATGGATATTAGTGACCAGGGGTTGTTATTTCCCATTATTTTGGTATAGCTGGCTGTCTTGCGTTTCTCTTTTGTTTAGTTGCTGTGGAGGTTTCTATTTCCTCCGTTTTCTTGGGTGTAGTTATCTTCTCTGGGTTGGAATTTTCCTTCTAGGATCTTCTGTAGGGCTGGGTTTGTGAGGAGATATTGTTTGAATTTGATTTTGTCATGGAATATCTTGTTTTCTCCTTCTATGTTGATAGAGAGTTTTGTTGGGTATAGTAGTCTGGCTGGGCACCTATGTTCTCTCAGGGCTTGTAGGACATCCGTCCAGGCCCTTCTAGCTTTTAAAGTTTCTGAGGAGAAGTCAGGTGTGATTCTGATGGGTCTGCCATTTTATGTGACTTGGCCTTTTTCCCTTACAGCTTTTAATATCCTTTCTTTGTTCTCTACATTTGGTGTTTCTTTTATTATGTGGTGAGAAGAGTTTCTTTTCTGATCTAATCTGTTTGGTGTTCTGTAAGCCTCTTGGATTTTTACTGGCATCTCTTACTTTAGGTTTGGGAAGTTTTCTTCTATGATTTTGTTGAAGATATTTCCTGGACCATGGAGTCGGGAGTCTTCTCTTTCCTCTATATGTATAATTCTTAGGTTCCGTCTTTTCATTGAGTCCTTGATTTCTTGAATGTTGTGGGTGAGAGATTTTTTAGCCTCTCATTTTCTTTGGAGTTGTACTGATTTCTTCCATCGAAGTTTCCATGCCTGAGATCCTATCTTCCATCTCTTGCATTCTATTTTTCATACTCACATCCATAGTTCCTGTTCTCTTCTCTTGATTCTCCATTTCCTCTTTTAACTCTGACTGTGTTTTCCTTATTGTTTCCATTTCTATTTTCATGTCTTGAACGGTAGTGTTCGTTTTGTACATTTCCTTCTCCAGTTTGCTTGTTTTTGCCTGGAGATCTTTCATTGCTTTATCCTTTTCCTGCTCAAGCTGGGTCACCTTGGCTTGGAGCTCTTTAATGACGTTATTCATTGTTTTGACTTGTAGAATTGTGGCTTCTTTGAATTCCTTCATAATTTTAAGTTCTTCTTGAAGGGACTTTATCACTTTCCATAATGTAGAATTGTCATCATTTTCATGTGTTTCAGTTGTGGTGAGGTGGTTTGGGCTGGACAGAATAGTGTTGCTTTCTTTTGTTGGAGACATTTCGCTGTGTTTTTTTTTTTTTTTTTTTTTTTTTTTT
>CAJQZJ010033276.1:194304-256827 GCA_907164525.1 Lophiomys imhausi
TTTTTTTTTTTTTTTTTTTTTTTTGTCTCGGGCCTCTGGCCATGTGGAATTTTTTTTTTTTTTTTTGCTGTCTTCTGGACTTGGGTCCAAAGGGGGTACTGTGGTGTAGGAGTTGCCTTACTCCACCCCTATAAGGTGAGTCATTCAGTCCCGCCTCCTAGTTGGGGACCTAATTAATTCAGGTGGCAGAGTAAGTAAGCTCTGATTCCCCGCTGGAAGGGCCCTTACTAGTACAAAAGTTCGATATAGGACAGTTTCAAATATCTCACAGTTTTCCCATGGTTGGTTCCAGGGATTTCTCCTATTGGGGGGATTGGTTATCCCGATTCCCAGGTCCAGAGGCTTCCTAGCATGTCCGAGAGTTGGAAGGGGCATCCTGTCCAGGCATCTTCAGTGGTCCCTGTTTAGCTGGGTGAGATTTAGAAGGGGTCGTGCCCTTTGTACAGCATCCTGCAACACTTGCCGGCCTTGTGACTGTTGACCCCGAAATCAAAATACATCCACGCAGGCCGCCGCCATCTTGGATCCGGTTTAATTTATTTTGTTAATTTTTTTTCAAAGAACCAGCTCTTCGTCTTCCAAAAAAAAAACAAAAAAAACAAAAAAACAAAAAGCCCAAGACAAGTTGGTTTCAGTGCAGAATTCTACCAGACTTTCAAAGAAGAGCTAATAGCAACACTCCTCAAACTACTCCACAAAATATAAGCAGAAGGAACATTACCAAATAAATGCATTCTATGAGGCCACAGTCATCCTCATACCTAAACCACCCAAAGACTCAACAAAGAAAAAGAATTTCAGATCAATTTCCCTTATGAACATTGATGCAAAAATACTCAATAAAATATTTGAAAACCTAATCCAAGAACACAACAAAAAATCATCCACATGATCAATTAGCCTTCATCCCAGGGATGCAGAGCAGGTTCAATATATGAAAATCCATCAACTTAATGCACTGTATAAACCAACTGAAAGAAAGAAAAACCCCACACATGAGTGGTAGCCCTTATTTACAAGAAACATATAAACAGGCTGAGATAACAATAAAGGAAACAACACCCTTCACAATAGCCACACACAATTTAAAATGCCTTCGGGTAACTCTAACCAAACATATGAAAGTTTTGTAGGACAAGTACTTCCTTAACAGAAAACAATAGCTCAGGCTCTATGATCAACAATCAATAAATGGGACCTTATGAAAATAAAATATCTGGATTGTATAAAAAGAACAGCAATGAACATGATGAGCAAGTGTCTCCATGGTAGGATGAATTATCACCTGGATATATGCTCAAGTGCATTACAGAAGGATCTCCAGGTAGATAAATTCTCATCTTACTGAGGAACTGCCATAGTGACCATATGAGTTTGTTGTTTCACCAGCAATGTTGGAGTGTTTCTCTTACCGCATGTTCACAAGTATAAGATATAACTTGCTTTAATGATTTCAGCAATTCTTTTTTTATATAATTTATTTTTTATTTCTTCAAGTTACATCTCAATCACAATCCCCTCCCTACTCCCCCCTCCAGTCCCACCCTTCCACCCTCCTCCCCTTCAACCCCCCATCCTCTTCCCTTTTTTTTTTTTTTTTTAGTTTAAGGTATTTCTTTTTTCCCCCAACAGCTCTCCCTTTCAGTCCAACAAATGGTTCTTTTTCTTATAACTATAAATACAATACAAAACAACAGAAATAAATAGGCCACAATTATGAGAGTTATATGGCTTAGCATACATTCCCAATGTCCAGTCCATATGTATTTGGCACCTGACTTTAACATTCTACTATCTAACCATCTCCATGAATTTAAAGTTCTATATCTAACTCAGCTTTCATACTAACTTGCCTCACAATTTAAAAAGATGGGAACTTCCCAGGCAGCCACTGGTATGTCATTTCTTAGTTTTGGAAGCTGCAGGCCCTGTACTTCCTATAAAATCAGATATATTTATCCCTCTCAGGTCTCTGAGGTGGTTGAAGAATAGATAGCTAGAGTCTCATAGTTAAATTTTGAGTTGTTTAGGAATCAAGAGGGTGTTCTTGATCTAAAAAGATATTTTTAAGATTTCAGCAATTCTTACAGGTGTAAGGTGAAATCTCAAAGTAGGTTTGATTTGGAATCCCTGATTGCTAAGGATGTTGACCATTTCTTTAAGTGTTTCTCAGACAGCCTTTTGATTTTCCTCCATCATCTAAATAGAGAATCCAAAAGAATTCTCTATTTAGAACTGCTCCCCTTTTTCAGTTGGGTTATTTGTTTTCTTAATACCTCGACTTTTGAGTTCTTTATGTAGTTTGGATATTAGTCCTCTATCAGAGATATAATTGTTAAAAATCTTTTACTGTTCTGTAGATTGCCACTTTGTCCAAGTGAAGGTGTCCTTTGCCATACTTAACCTTCTCAGTTTCATGAGGTCCCATTTATTAATTCTTGATCTTAGTGTCTGTGTTAAAGGTGTCTCTTCAGAGAGTCTTTCCTGTGCTATGAGTTCAAGGCAATTACCCACTTTCTCTTTTCAGGTTCAGAGTACCCGGTTTTACTTTAAGGTGTTTGATTCATCTGAAGTTAAGCTTTGTACAGGGTGATAAATACACATCTATTTTTATTCTTCTATATGATCCAGTTGGATCAGGACCTTTTGTTGTAAATTCTATCTTTTGTTTCAGTGTGTATTTCTGGCCTCATTATCAACAATCAGGTGTCCATATGTGTGTGGATGTATGACGGGGTCTTTAATTTGATTCCATTGAATGAAGTGTCTGTTTTTGTGTTAATGCCATTCTAATTTTATTACTATAGAATTTTAGTATAACTTGAAATTGGGGATAATGATATCTCCAGCAAATCTTCTAATGTTCAGGATTATTTACTTGTGTGTGTGTGCGTGTGTGTGTGTGTGTGTGTGTGTGTGTGTGTGTGTGTGTGTTTCCATATGAAGTTGAACTAGTCCTTTCAATATCTCTGAAGAATTGTATTGGAATTTTGATGGGCTTTGCATCTGTACATTGTTTTAGTGGGATGACCATTTTGACTATGTTGATTCTACTTATCCACAAGCATGAGAGTTCTTTCTATATTTTGATATTTTCAGTTGTTCTCTTTAGTGACTTGAAGGTTTTATCATACAAGTCTTTCACTTGCTTGGTTAGAGATACCACAAGATATTCTACATTATTTGAGGCTGTCATGAAGGTTGTTGTTTCTTAATTTCTTTCTCAGTCTGTTTGCCATTTGTATATAAGAGAACTACTGTTTGTTGTTGTTGTTGTTGTTGTTGTTTTGTTCAGATAATTTTATATCCAGCTACTGTGCTGAAATTATAAGAATAGGAGTAGCTACAGATGTTTACCAGAGGAATTTTTGGGTCATTTTTGTGTACTGAATGCACACACACACACACACACACACACACACACACACACACACACAAACACATCATATCATCACAAATAATTATACTTTGACTTCACCCTTTTCAATGTGTATCTTTTGATCTCCTTCAATTATCTCTTTGCTCTAGCTAAGACATCAAGAATTATATTGAATAGGTATGAGAAGACTGGAGAATCTTGTCTTGTTCCTGATTTTAGAATTGCTTTGGGTTTCTCTCAATTTAAGGCGATGTTGGTGGGCGACTGGAGATGGTTTTAATTATGTTGAGGTATGTCTCTTTTATCTCTAATCTCTCCAAGACTTTTATTATGAAGGGAGTTTTGTCAAAGACCATTTCTTCATCTAATGATATGACTATATGATCACGTGTTTCAATTTGTTTTTATTGTGGTTTACATTTGTTGATTTACTATGTTGAACCACCCCTGCATCTCTGAGATGAAATGCAATTAATCATGGTAGATGATAGTTTGGTGCATTCTTGAATTCAGCTTGCAAGTATTTTATTGAGCATTTTTGCATGTACATAAAGAATTTTTGTATATAATTCTCTTCTTTATTGGATTGGTACATGGTTTGGTTAGTAAGATAGCTGTGGCCCCATAAAATGAGCTGCACAATGTTCTTTCTGTTTCTATTTTGTGGAATAATTTGAGGAGTTTTAGCATTAACTTGTTGAAAGTCTAGTAGAATTCTATGTGAAAACTACCTGTCCCTGGGCTGATATTTGGATGGGAGAAACTAATGTCAACTTTAGTTTCAGTATATTTTATAGCTCTCCTTAAATTGCTTATCTATCTTGATTTAACTTGTTAAATGGCTCTTATTAAGAAAATAATTTATTTCTTTTAGTTTTTCCAGTCTAGTGGATTATAGATTTTTAAAGTATGGTCTTATGATTCTCTGGATATCCTCAGCATCTCTTGTTATGCCCTAGCTCTCATTTCTGATTTTGTTAATTTGAATATTCTCTATTTACACTTTTTGTTAATTTGGATAAGGGTGGTCAATGTTATTAATATTCTTAAAAGATCAACTATTTCTTTCCTTTATTCTTTTTGATTTTAGTTTTGTTGTTGATTCTATTTTATTGATTCTAGCCTTGAGTTTGAAGAACTATTTTACCTAATAATAGGTATTTTGATTGAAATCATATACTTTTGTCTTGTAAGTTCAGTATAGTTTATAAAGACATAGTTTCTAAAGTCTTATACAGAAGTAGTAACCTAGGCTCTTTGTTGAAATATTACATATTACTAGAGGAAGATTTAATGAAAATAAATTGTGTATTAAGAAACAGTAGGATGTTGAGCATTTCTTCAAGTGTCTGCTGGCCATTAGAGATTCCTTTTTTTGTGAATTCTCAGTTTAACTTTGTTCCCCATTTTTTGGTTGGATTATTTGGTTTCTTGGTATTTAATTTCTTGAGTTCTTTATAAATTATAGATATTAGCCATCTGTTGGATATGGGGTAAAATTCTTTTCCCAGTATATGGGTTGCCGTTTTGTTCAAATGACTGTGTCCTTTGCCTTACAGAAGCTTTGCAGTTTCATGAGGTTCCACTTATTGATTGTTGATCTTAGAGCCTGAGCTATTGGTGCTCTGTTCAGGAAGTTGTCACTTCTGCCAATGAGTTCGAGGGTTTTTCCCACTTTCTCTTCTAATAAATTTAGTGTGTTTGGTTTTATGTTTAGGTCTTTGATCCACTTGGACTTAAGTTTTTTGCAAGTTGATAAGTATGGGTCTGTTTGCATTCTTTTACATGTCGACATCCAGTTAGACCAGCAGTATTTGTTGAAGATGCTGTCCTTTTTCCATTGTACAGTTTTCGCTTCTTTGTCAAAAAGTAAGTGATTGTAGGTGTGTGTGTTTATTTCTGGGTCTTGAATTCGATTCCATTGATCAACTGGTCTGTTTCTATACAAGTATCATCCTGTATTTATTATTATTGCTCTGTAGTATAGCTTGAAATCTGGGATGGTGATAACTCCAGAAATTTTTCTATTGTATAGGATTGACTTAGCTATTCTAGGGTTTTTTGTTGTTGTTGTTATTTCCTATAGTTGAGAATTGTTCTTTCAAAACAATTCATTGTAGAGAAAGGGGAACACTACTCCATTGCTGGTGGGAGTGCAAACTGGTACAACAACTATGGAAATCAGTCTAGCGATATCTTAGAAAAGTTGTAATAGCTCTACCAAGACTATAAAACTTCTGGGCAGATATTCAAAAGATTCCTTACCAAACCACAAGGACATCTCCTCATCTATATTCATAGCAGCTTCATTTGTAATAGCTATAAATTGGAAACCACCAGATGTCCCTCAACCAAAGAATGGATGAAAAAAACTGTGGTACATTTACACAATGGAATGCTACTCAGCTATCAGAAATAAGGAAATCATCTCACACAAAGATGATTGAATTAGTGACAAGCCTATCTCTTGGCTTGAAAAAACTCCTTGCTTCAACTGCAAACAGACTGCTGTCCAAAAAGGACAAAACTTGGTAGCAGGGAAGTCGACAGCCTAGCTCTGCCAAGACAGGTTATGTAAGTCCTTCATAATCCCTGCTCTACAACAAATGTCTGTCAGAGAAACAGAACCAAAAGGCTGAAGACTGATGCTGGAATGTGTGGAGAGAAAAGGGGAACTGTCCAGGCAGTCACTGGTTTGTCATTTCTTAGTATTGAAAGCTGCAGGCCCTGCACTTCCTATATAATCAGATATATTTATCCCCCTCAGGTCTCTGAGGTGGTTGAAAAATAGACAGCTAGAGTCTCATAGTTAAATTTTGAGTTGTTTAGGAATCTAGAGGGCATTCTAGATCTAAGAAGATGGTTATAATAGTGATGCAAGTTAGTATGAAAGTTAAGTCAGTTATAGAACTTTAAATTCATGGAGATGGTTAGATGGTAGAATGTTAAAGTCAGGGGCCAAATATGTATGAACTGGACATTGGGAAGGTATACTGGGCCATTTAACACTCATAAATGTGGCATATTTATTTCTGTTGTTTTGTATAGTATTTGCTGTTATTAGAGAAGGAACCATTTGTTGGACTGAAAGGGGAAGCTGTTGGGGGGAAGAAGGTGGAAGGGTGGGACAGGAAGGGGGAATTGGGAAGGGTTTGTGACTGAGATGTAACTTGAAGAAAAAAATAAAGTATTTTAAAAAAAGAAATAAGGAACTCATTCAATTAGAATCAAAAAGGATGGAACTAGAAAAGCTAATCCTGAGTGAGCTAACCCAGACTCAGAAAGATGCACATGACATCTATTCACTTACAATTGGATTTTAGCCATGTAGTCTAGGATAACTATCCTACAACCAACACCCCAAAAGGAATAGGAACATAGACTTTGTTACCTGTTAGTGGGACACTTTGCCCTAGTTGACCTGCAAGATGACCTCTTAGCCCTCATATGATTGCTTAACTGAGGGAGCTGATATATAGGGGTACCCCACTCTGGAGGAGTAGGATAGGTGGGAGAGGGGGAGAGAGGGTGAGAGCATTGGACAGGAAGGGGTGGAGAGAGGGGACTATGATGGAAATGTAACTTGAAGTAATAAATAAACATTAAAAAAATAAATAGTAGGGACAACTTGTGCTGAAGGCCATGACAATCTTCCTGGCTAATAGGTGAAGAATAATTCCAGCAATAGAGACCTTATTCATTTCCCATTTTAAGGGATTGGAGGAGACCCTTTGAAGACAAAGTAGAGAAGCTACTATTTAAATTTCAGATTTGACTGACTGATTTCTTTTATTTAAATTATTTGCAGTGTAGACACCAACCATAAGTCCCGATCTTTTGAGTTGGGAAGATTCACCACAAACCTGGACCATACCTTCTGGGGGCAGCCTCTACAAAGGAGAAAGAAGAAGGAAGCTCTTACTCTTTGCTTTCCTTGGCTCTCACTACACTGTCATTGCAACATACTTCTTCTGGATTCTGACTTGTATTGACGGTCTGTTGAAAATTACAGCTTTGTTGACAGAACAGCCACTCTATTCTTGGACTTTTGGTTGGGAGAACCATTTTTGGACAAGTTGGACCACAAGAAACTCTAATAAATCCCATATATATGTATATATATATATATATATATATATATTCATGCTATGAGTTCTATTCCTCTAGAGGCCCTAACTACTAGTATTTTTGGAAAGGTGAAATGGTGTTACTGAAAAATAAAGTTATATTTCTGATCATTTGAATACTGAACACATATTCAGAATTTGAAACTTGACCACTTTGTCTCAGAATTCTTATATGCTACTCAGTCACATGTTTACTTCATAAAATTTTGAATTTTGATAGATAATTTAATATTTAATAAAAATAAGTCTTCAAACACACACATATAGTTGTGCATACACATAAATATTATTTCTAATACATGGATTTTTTAATAGTTACATTTTAAAAGAAACTTGGATATTAATGTATGAAAGTAGATGTGTGTACATATAGAAGTCAGAGAACAATTTTGTGAAGGAGGTTCTGTCCTTCAACCCTTTGAATTTGGGGTATCAAACTCAGGTCCTTGGGCTTTCATGGAGGTGCCTTTATCTGCTGTACCATTCTGACCATTCTGTGAACCCCAAAATTAGATTTTAAATACATTTGACTTACAGGAGTATGAGCATTCTTTTCCCAAAGTCATTAATGAGTGTTGCTGTGCTGAGACTTGAGAAAACCTTCCTACATGTTTTAGACAGAAATAAACAGCACTGTAGAGAGCTGCGACATGCCGCGTCCTAAAGATGGCGCCGGTTTCCGCCTTCCACCAACCCGATGGTGAGCGCTCTTGGTGGTAAACAAGTCCATATTTGGTTAAGACCGCTGATCTGGCTTGCTTCCGCATACATGGGCCTCTAAGATAGCACCACGTGGCTTTACTTGATTAGCTGTTCATATAGTATTTAGCCTGTGGGTTGGGTCTGCCCGGGCATTCGGAAGACTGTTTTCAAGGGACCTGAATAAACTGCTTGAGAAGAGCTTTTGCGAGTTGCATCGTTCTTGCTGGTCGAGGTCGACGCGACACAGCACTATCAGATGGACATATGGATAAGCAAGCACAGTTTATTATTAAAAGCATATCTTTATTGAGTGCTTATTCTTCATTAGTGATAAGTATTATACATTATATTACCTATTAGATGTTCAGTGTGATTTTTAAGTGTACTAACAAGAAATAACTCATCAGAAACATACACTGAAGTTTATGTCAGTGTTAAATGTCGCATAGTCATTTAGTGACTACTTGTTTGTTTATTAGCTCCTTAATCATCAGGAAGTATAACTGAGCCTGTGTCATTTGTTGGGAAATAACATTAAAATTCTTGTTTTTATGATAACCAAGGAACAGGAACACAAATACACTGAGAGGTTTGAGAAGAGGACAAGACCCATGCATTCTTCCTCTAATTTTGTTGTAATTTTACTCAGAACTTGATTTATTTTCTACTTGTGATTTATACCTCTGGGAGAACTGTGAGCACTTCTATGGTTTGAAATTAACGTCTTGTGCTATCTTGAAAGATTTAAGTCCCTTTGAATAGCTGGCTGATACAATATTTTCTTTACTGTGGAATTGTTCCAAAAATTCCAGCTCATACTTGGGTAAATACTTATCACCTCTAATGTCATTGTACATGGCACTTCTATGCAGAAATTATTATATATCAATCATCATGAAATAAGACCATGAGTGAGTGAAGACCCTTAACAATGTCTTAAGACCTACTTTCTTTTAGAATTAATTAAATTGCTTTATATCTCTTCTTTCTGTCACAATAGTGACCACTATTTTAAATTGCAGCAAGACTACCTATATGGTTTTCAACAATGGCTAAACTCTGTCTTTAATGAAGAAAAGATAAATGCTTTTACCAAGTACTAATTATGTATCCCTTGCATTTCTCACAGAAGGGATGAAGTTAGTGCAGGCTCTCTTTCTGACTCTGAGGGAAAAGAAAAGGAAAGAAACAGCAAAAAAAGATTTCCCATAAAATATAGCCAGCCTTCAGAAAACTAGATCAAATTCAGAGAATTGTTTGAAGACACACACACAAAAAAAAAAGACACATATCATATTTATTTACAGATTAGTGTAAATCAAAAGGATGCAAAACATATCAGTTCTGGTTCAAACAGTTTCTGGTTTGTATACTATCTAAAAATATTGAAAAATAATACTACAGTCTGCTTAAAATACCCAAAGAAGACAGTTTTACTTGCAAAGCTGTGAATAGATTTGTTTGGCCAAATTTATGGGGCACACCTGTGCTTATCACTAACTGTCATTGCTAATTTTACAAATATGATTTTATTGTGCCTGCTAGTATTTGGATGCATTTTACTCCCAAGAGTTCCTGTGTCAGAAATGTAGTCACTAATGTGATCAACATGATAGAACCTTTGAGAGCTGCAGGCTGGAGGGTAAAACGTTAGTCATTTAGTACATTGTCCTCAAAAGACATCACTGAAGCCTGTATCCAAGTGTGGTTATTCTCAGAAATATATTTTTGGGTATCTGTAGCTGAGGTCACCCTTCTCCATCTTCATGTCCCACCATGGCTTCTCTTTCTCTTCCGTATTAATCTGCCTTGATAACACCAACTTCATATAACACTTAGGGTCCCCAAAGAGAGCAAAGACAGTGATATCTTCAATTCTATGGATTAACTAAACCAATGTTTTCAAAAGAATCTTCTTACATGTATTAATAGAATAAGTCACTTTTAAAAGTCCTTGATTGGACTGTATTAGAATGAAGTAATTCAGAGATCCTATCTCATACAATATATAGTAGGCTACACTAGTTTGTTATAGAGATAGTAAAGACAAATGAACAAGTTTGTGATTAGGTCTAGGTAAACAGGAAAAATCATTATATACAAAGCCATACAACGTGTTGCTAATATTACTGCTATTATAATAACAATGGATTCAGTATAGTTTGGATTGCATTGATCTGAAAACAAATGATGTTGAACACTTTGAACATGTTCACACATAATTAACCACTTGTGTTTCTATTTGGGGAATGCATGCACAATTGATTGTCCATATATAGGGTTTTTTCCTTGAGTTTATTTATGTCTATGACCTAGATGAATATAAAACATCACTAAAATTAATTAGAAATTACTAAAATATTCAAAACAATTTTTTTGGTTAATTATAAGGTATTGTAAGTAATTTTCAAAGACAAGAATTCATATAGCATTATTTCAGAGCACACAGTTTGTGGGAGACAGTATAGAGCATTATACCACAGAGGACATTTCTCTGAATAGACAGACAAGGTTCTGTCTAACCAGTCAAGAGGTAGAGGGAAAAAAATACACTGAAAAAGAGCTCAGGAATGAAAATAACAAGAAAAAGCACAGCACAAAAATAATTAAGAAGGCTATTGAATAAAGTTAAAAATAACTTTTGCAGTGCCCATTGGGAGTAAAGACAATGAGATGGGAAAAAAATCTGTGTGTTTAACTAGAAATACTGTATTTTTAAATTTTCAATAGTTATGACAAAAAACACCTTAAGCTAGTTTATGATTTGAGTTCAATATACAAGCATAGAGAAGCAAACTGAATATACACTTAAGTTGGAGTACATAGAGCAGAATTTTTCTGGAAAGATTACAGAATGGGATCAAGAGATCAAAGAGTGTTAACAAGCTATGGGGAAAATGCATATTTACCTTTAGGGACTTAAAACCATTAATTTCAGTGGGAGCCTACAAAGACTGAACATGTTATTTTTCTACTGAAGAATTAGAGGTGAACATATGAATTATAGGAGATGACAATTGCAAGGAAGGACATGATAATCTAGGACATGTAAGGAATTTCAAGACCAACCATTGCTGCATGGAAGAATTAGGTAACAATAGGGTGGTAAATGGTTAGGAGACAGGGACTGGACATTAAACAGAGACAAGAGGTGGCAAGATCAAGCATGGGAAAGACTGAAAAGTTCTGACTGGAGTCTTGGGTTAGAAGTAATTTTTCCTGGGTCCCTGGGTCCTACTTTTCCTTTTCTGTATCCTTCTTCCTCTCCTATGTAGAAGTGCATAGGCTTGAGAAAAATGAGACATAGACATAACACAGGAAGATCCAAGAAGAAGGGGCAGATTATTCAATATGCCCTTATACCTTTGTATATTGATACAAAATTAGTAGTATATTTGGCTAAAGTGGTATTGACCATTGTTTATTGTGCAAAAATAAGATTGTATTGGATTACATAGGTATTGATCTTTGTATATTGATACAAAATTAAGATTATAGTTGGCCACAATGGTATTGACCCTTGTATATAGATGTAATATTAAGATTGTATTGGGCTACATAGGCATTGATCTTTGTATATTGATACATAATTAAGAGTATATTTAACCACAATTGAATAGATCTTTGTATATTGATACAAATTTAAAGCTAAGGCTTCCTAATGGTATCATACCTAGAGATACTTAAAAATAAAATGTGAAGCTCTGGCCTCTTGATACCAACTGTCTAAAACTGTCTAGGATAGTTAAGTAAAACAAACTCCTAGTCATGCAAACATGTCACTTTGTTAGCTACTATGACAGTCTATCACAGATATTCTCTAAATTACTCAGTAATCAAGTTGTTAAGAGACAAGCAACATTTGCTTATCTAAATACAAGAGATGGATAGGGCATCTTCAAATACCCCAAGAGATCTGCAGAATATGGCATTCAAAGATGTTATCTTAAATTAAGATTTTCTTTTTTTTTTGATATCGAGACATATCAGCTCCTGACAGCACCCCCTATTCTACTCCAAGTAGAAGATAAGCATCGAAGAATCTCCAGTGTGAGATGGTTGAATTAGTGGCAAGCCTATCTCTTGGCATGAAAAAACTCCTTGCTCCAACTGCAGACAGACTGCTGTCCAAAAAGGACAAAACTTGGTAGCAGGGAAGTCGACAGCCTAGCTCTGCCAAGACAGGTTAGGTAAGTCCTTCATAATCCCTTCTCTACAACAAATGTCTGTCAGAGAAACAGGACCCAAAGGCTGAAGACTGATGCAGGAATGTATGGAGAGAAAATGGGAACTGTCCAGGCAGTCACTGGTATATCATTTCTTAGTTTTGGAAGCTGCCGGCCCTGCACTTCCTATATAAGCAGATATATTTATCCCTCTCAGGTCTCTGAGGTGGTTGAAGAATAGACAGCTAGAGTCTCATAGTTAAATTTTGAGTTGTTTAGGAATCAAGAGGGTGTTATAGATCTAAGAAGATACTCTTAAAAGTGTGTTGCAAGTTAATATGAATATTGAGTCAGATATAGACCTTTAAACTCATGGAGATGGTTAGATAGTAGAATGTTAAAGTCAGGGGCCAAATATGTATAAACTGGACATTGGGAAGGTATACTGGGCCATTTAACTCTCATAAATGTGACATATTTATATCTGTTGTTTTGTATAGTATTTACTGTTATAAGAGAAGGAACCATCTGTTGGACTGAAAGGGGAAGCTGCTGGGAGGAAGAAGGTGGAAGGGCGGGATAGGAAGGGGGAATAGGGAAGGGTTTGTGATTGAGATGTAACTTGAAGAAAAAAAATAAAGTATTAAAAAAAAAAAGAAGTAATTTTTCTTCATGTGCCTCTCCAAGGTGTCTAAGGTACACTGGCCAGTAGAACATCACTGTGAAGGCAAGATTTCCTGATGTAGACATTATCCAAGACACTGTTAAATATTGGATTCAGAGGAAAAGTTGTGAAGCTGGTGCTAGTGTCCTTAGTACATATAATTATATTATATAAAGTGTAAAATGCATTTTTCCTTTTGGCTCCAAGCTCCAGGGTTATATTTTGAAGTTCAAAATATATTTCCAAATACCTAGGCCATACACTTGGGCTTATTTTCTGACTACCTTACAACTTAAAATAACTCATTCATGCTAATCTACATTCTGCCACGTGGCTGGTTACTTCTGCTCAGCTTTAATGCATTTGTCCTCCTTATATCTTCTGGAGAAAATCTCCCATGCCTGCCATTGTCCCATAATCCTTTCTGCCTACTTGATGCTTCATCTTCTATTCTACCCTTTCCTAAGGCCATAGATTTTTTCCCATTTATTTATTAATTCAAATTACATCATGATCGCAGCCCCCTTAATCCTTCCACCCCTGTACTACCCTCCCACCCTTAACTCCTTCTCCCATCTATCCTTCTCTTCCTTCTCCTCCAATGTGTGCTGGGGCTTCACATATCAGCCACCCTCAGTTCATCAGCCACATGAGGGCTAAGAGGTTCCTCTTGTTCTGGTGCTTCACATGGCAGCTAAGTGTTCCACTGAAAGTAACAAAATCCATCACTCGGACCCCCCCCCCACTTTTGAGAGATCTGTTTGATGACAAAGTTGTGTATCATCTACAGTTTTATGGGGGCTACTAGGTCCAATCTAAGCTTTTCTTCTTCTTCTTCTTCTTCTTCTTCTTCTTCTTCTTCTTCTTCTTCTTCTTCCTCCTTCTTCCTTTTTCCTTCTTCCTTCTCCTCCTCCTCCTCCTCCTCTTCCTCCTTTTTCTTCTTCCTTGTTAGCATTTCATTTTCTGTATGCCTCTAGGGGCCTAGATTGGTTGGTTCTCTTGATCTTCATGTGTATATCCTGACCCCTCCTGGTCTCTACTCCTCCTCCCTCTCTTATATAGGGCTCCCAGAACTCCCTAACCTTTGACTCTGTGTCACAGTCTTTGCTTTGTTTTGCTCTGGGGTGGAATTTCTTGTAGGATAGTTATGCTAGGTTCCTGTTCCTTAGGGTGAGTGGGTTGTAGGATGATTGTCTGATACTATATGTCTAAACTCTAGTTATAAGTGAATACCTACCACATTTATCTTTTTGGGTCCCAGTTAGCTCACTCTGGATGAGCTTTTCTAGACACATGCATTTGGTTGCAAATTGCATGATTTCCTTGTTTCTGATAGCTGAGTAGTATTCCATTGTGTAAATATACCGCAGGGTTTTTTTGTTTGTTTGTTTGTTTGTTTTGGTTTGGTTTTCGTTTTTTTTGTCCATTCTTCAGTTGAAGGACATCTGGGTTGTTTCCAGTTTGTAGCTACTACAAATAAAGCTACTATGAATATAGTTGAGCTGACATCCTTCCAGTTTGGTGAAGACTCTTTTGGGTATATGCCCAGGAGTGGTATGGCTGGGTCTTGATGTAGAACTATTCCCAGTTTTCTGAGATATGGCCAGAGTGCTTTCCATACTGCAGTCCAACTTGAACAAGTTTGCACTCCCACCAGCAATGGAGGAGTGTTCCCTTTTCACCACAGCCTTGCCAGTATGTGCTGTTATTTGAGTTTTTGATATTAGCCACTCTGACAGGTGTGAGATGGAATCTCAGAGTCTTGAAAGAATTGATAAAAACAAGAGTTGGTTCTTTGAGAAAATCATCAAAATAGATAAACCCATAACGAAACTAACTAAAAGGTAGACGGAAAGGTCCAAATCAACAAAATCAGAAAAGAAAAAGGGAAATTACAACAAACACCAAGGAAATCCAAAGAAGCTTTAGGTCTTACTTCAAAAACTTATGCTCCACAAAATTGGAAAGCCTAAACAAAATGAACAATATTCTTGATAAATCCATGTACCAAGGTTAAATCAAGATCAAGTAAACAAATAATGCAGTCATATGACCACTAAAGAAGTAGAAGCAGTAATTAGCAGTCTCTCAATCAAATCAGTCTGGTGATATCTTAGAAAACTTGGAATAGCTCTACCTCAAGACCCAGCCATTCCACTTCTGGGTATATATCCAAATGATTCTTCACCAAACCACAAGGGTATCTCCTCATCTATGTTCATAGCAGCCTTATTTGTAATAGCTAGAAACTGGACACAACCCAGATGTCCTTCAACCAAAGAATGGATAAAGAAAATTGTGGTACATTTACACAATGGAATAATACTCAGCTATCAGAAACAAGGAAATCATGCAATTAACAACCAAATGAATGGAACTAGAAAAGCTCATCATAAGTGAGCTATCTCAGACTCAGAAAGACACACATGGCTAATAAATTAATGTTAAAAAAATAGTTTCCCAAGCAATAAAAGCCTACAGCCAGACAGTTTCAGCACATAATTCTACCAGACCTTCAATAAAGAGTTAACACCAATACTCCTCAAACTATTCCACAAAATAAAAACAGATGGAACAGTCCCAAATTCATTCTATGAGGCTACTGTTACTCTGATTTCTAAACCACACAGAGTCCCAACAAAGAAAGAAAATTTCAGACCAATTATCCCCATGAACATGAATGTAAAAATACTCAATACCATGCTTGTAAACTGAATGCAAGAACACATCAAAATTATCATACACCATGACCAAGAGGCTTCATCCCAGGAATGCATGAGTGGTTCCATACATGAAAATCTATCAAAGTAATCCACCATATAAAAGGCCACAGATTTTTAACTGAAAGGTGATGCATCCATAGGATATACAAGTTATTCTTTCTAAAGTAAAGGTTACCAGCTCACACAGTAATATATAAGGCTCTGGATGATATACTCAAATCAAATGATGTCCAATAGGAGAGAAGTTTTTGGGTTGCTTTCTTGTTTAAGAAAAGGCATGCAAGTAGGAGTGAGCAGTAAGAACATGTGCTGGAATCCCAGCAAGATGAGGTACCATTCAAGTAAAAGATTATTTTTACACATTTGAAAGAAATAATGGGGTTTGGGCTAGGCATGGTAGAAGGCATTAGTTTCAGCTTTCTTACAGCAAAAGATACATAAGTCCTCAACTATCATTTTACAAAATTGGTAGAAATTAGCAGAAGCTGATGAGTTAAAAACATATAAAAGTCTCAGAAAGTGTCAGCACATGGAATCTGTGGGAGACGTTTTCTCTTTCTTATGCTTTCATTTATCTATTGGCAGCATCTCTCTGTATCACAATACAAGCCTATTTTGCAAACTATGTGCTTAGTGAGGAATTTATGACTACAAGGGAGCAGGGCTCATCCTGACCTAGAATCTCCCCTCCTGTACTTTTCAGAACAGCCAGAGCTAAAGAAGCTTCACAACAAAATTGAGGATAGTAATAAAAAAGTTTTAAACAGGAAATGCTGAACAAGCAGAGAAACTGGATTATCAAATCCCTTCCTTCCTTTATATCCTGTCCCTTCCCTTAGGTCCAATTCAGAGCCAGTTACCTCCACTGCAGGCAATTAGACTCCCTTCCATGCCCACTCAAATACTTGTTTTAACATATGGCAGTTTAGATGCAGTTGCTTGTCTTCTTAAATGCCTCTCTAAGACCATTTACTGTTTTTATAGCCAGTTTTAATGTGCTGCCCTGTTTTCAGTACTTGGCTGCCAGACACAATTTTAATACTGGCATATCTCTTGCAAGGAAGCAACTGGATTCATTATTATTAAGTTATCTTTTTTGGCAGTGTGTTCTGCCTGGCTCACTGATTATGTAAAAGAAGAATGTCCTTTCACAATCATGGGTACCTTCTTGACATTTCTCTGATAAACTTGTTTGGTGTTATCTCCTGTTTTCTCTCTAAAGCTCTCTAGAGCTTTTCTCCAGAGATTACATTACATCCAGGGTGACAAGGATTTTGTTGTTGTTGTTTAGGTAACTTGGCATGTGCTAAATTGCCTCTGAAAGAAGAAGAACTCAATCAAAACTGACATTGTCTGTCTGGCATTTCACTAAAAGCCCACTAGGTTGTGATGTTTTAGTGCTGAGGCATTAGTTTGGCCATGAACATTAAATCCACAACATGGGCTTGCATACCAATTCTGAGAATTAGCACACAACTTGGATAGTCTTGAAAATCAGGTGTGACCTCGCTGGAGAAAATTCTGGCTTCAGGGCTTTCAGAGAGGATATTTTAATTCATTAAATTATCCAAGCATGATGCATACAAATTCTGACAGCTATTCAACACTTGTTGTCTTCCATTAATCACTTTATTATTCATATCATTCTTTCACTAGAGGCATTAGAATATCTTTGATTAATATCTTATTTCCATTGTTTTTATGAGCAGTGTTCTTTGTCTCTGCTGTAGAAAACTTTGTCTCCTTGTAAGAACAAGCGAGCATAACAATTGGAAATTATGATATCTTGACAGTATGTATTGTGGTTGCAAACTGTATCCAAATAATCACAGTCCTTATACCTGACTTATTCTGTGGCTCGGATAGGTGCTAGAAGATATCATCCAAGTGTGAAGTGAAGAATGTATGAAAATCACATGCCTAAAACAAAATTTTAGCAACTGTGAGTACTCCCAGACCACTCCATCACTGTATTAAATGGTTGCTTTCTTATTTGTAATCCTAGAGATATTCCCTACATATCAGGTCAAGGCAAGAAGAACATTTTTTTTTTTGAAATGAGAAAATTTTCTGAAGACTCTTCATGCACCTAGTCCTGAATATTGCATAGTATATATTTCTTGCTATGATGTTGAAAATGAAATCATTAGAAAATCTTAATGGCTGATATGCCAAGCAATTTGTTCAGCTTGTAAAAGCATAAATTATTGTAGAATGTTTTGAATAATTTAGAAAAAGCCAAAGTTGTATAGCTTTTATATACAAGTGACAATGTTGCACACCCAGTATTTTGACTATTATACTTAATGTTTTTAAAAGAAAAAATACATGTATTCACCATAAGAAAAAACAAAGAAAGTAAATCAGAAAACCTCTGGAAATATTATCCTCTGTACTGGATTTTTTGGACTTTTGTTTTCCCATAATCCTTTCTATCTATCACATTAACATTTGTTTAACAATGAGTTTGTTTTCCTTTTTTTTTTCTCCCTCCTAATTTTTATTGCCTTTTCTACTTTGAGGCTTTGCCACAGGAAGCATCAGGGAACACAATGCTTTGAGTTAACTCCTCAGCATCCGTATGGCTCCAAGCAGACTTTCTTTTTTTTTTTTAAGTTTTTTTTCCTTTATTTTTTTTATTTCTTCAAGTTACATCTCAATCGCAGTCCCCTCCCTATTCCCCCTCCAGTCCTATCCTCCCACCCTCAACCCCCCATCCTCTTCCCCTTTTTTTTCTTTTAAGTTTAAGGTATATCTTATTTCCCCCTACAGTTTCCCCTTTCAGTCCAACAAATGGCTCTTTCTCTTATAATAACAAATAAAATACAGTACAACAGAGGTAATTAGGCCACAGTTATGAGGGTTATATGGCTTAACGTACATTCCCAATGACCAGTCCATTTGTATTTGGTACTTGACTTTAACATTCTACTATCTAAAGATCTCGATGAGTTTAAAGTTCTATATCTGACTCAACATTCATACTAACTTGCAACACAATTTTAAAAGTATCTTCTTAGATCTATAACACTCTCTTGACTCCTAAACAACTCAAAATTAAATTATGAGACTCTAGCTATCTGTTCTTCAACCACCTCAGAGACCTGAGAGGGATAAATATATCCAATTTTATAGGAAGTACAGGGCCTGCAGCTTCCCAAACTAAGAAATGACATACCTGTGGCTGCCTGGACAGTTCCCATTTTCTCTCCATACATTACAGCATTGATCTTCAGTCATTTGGCCCCGTTTCTCTGACAGACATTGATTGTAGAGCAGGGGTTATGAAGGACTTACCTACCCTGTCTTGGCAGAGCTAGGCTGTCGACTTACCTGCTTCCAGGTTTTGTCATTTTTGGACAGCATTCTGTCTACAGTTGGAGCAAGGAAGGGGATTTTCCTGCCAAGAGATAGGCTTGCGACTAATTCAATCATCTCCCACTGGAGATTCTTCGATGCTCATCTTCTACTTGGAAGAGAATAGGGGGTGCTGTCAGGAGTTGATATGTCTTGATATAAAAAAAATCTAAAGTTACGAAAACATCTTTTAATGCTATATTCTGCAGATCTCTTGAGGTTTTTGAAGAGGCCCTATCTATCTCTTATATTAGGGTAAGCAGATGTTGCTTGTCTCTTGCTGGTTTATTTTTGATTAGCTTAGAAAGTAACTATAATAGGCTGTCATAGTACCCAACTGAATGACCAGCTTGCATAACCATTAATTTGCATTTCTTAATTACCCTAAAACAGTTTATGACAATTAGTCGTAAAAGGCCGAAACATCACATTTCATTTTTTTTTTCTTTACCTCCTAACCCTTCCATCCCATTTCTCTGGTGTGGGGTGTCCTTATATAACAGTCCCTCATCTCAGTTGAGAGGTCGTATGAGGGCCAAGAACCTCTTCATTCATTGGGGATCTATGAAGCAGTACCATCAGTGAAAAGTGTCTCCTTGCCCGGGAGAGAGAACTACTAAACAAACAAACCAATAAGCATACAATAGATAAAAAGACTAAAAAATAGAAAAAATATAACTAGTATATAAAAAATATATAAAGAATAAAAATTAAAAATAAAAAGTCTATGTCCAAGTTCCCTTTGGTGTGTTAGTTGTAGTATCGATACCTTCTACTATATAGCTAAAATCCTACTATAAGTGAATAGATGCCATATGCGTCCTTCTGAGTCTGGGTTAGTTCACTCAGGATGAGCTTTTCTAGTTCCATCCATTTGGCTGCAAATTGCACAATTTCATTGTTCCTGATAGCAGAATAATATTCCATTGTATAGATGTACCACAGTTTTTTGACCCATTCTTCGGTTGAGGGACATCTGGGTTGTTTCCAGTTTCTAGCTATTACAAATAAGGCTGCTATAAATATAGATGAGGAAACTTCCTTATGATTCCGTGAAGAGGCATTTGGGTGTATACCCAGAAGTGGTATGGCCAAGCAGACTTTCTTAATCTTCACTGTATGCACATGATAGCTCCCATTTCTTGACCCTGCTGCTCCCCTTCTTCCCACTGCATTACTATTTGTGGGAGCTTTCTTTATCACCCCTCCCAAAGTTAATAAGTAACCAAGCAATTGGGTGGAAAATTGCCCCAAGGAAGTCAATGACACCTGATTAATGTTTTCTGCCTGCCTTAAGTCATTGAAATTAGGCTATGAAAATATCATAGGCAAACAATGGGAGAGTCATTGAATAAGAGCTTAGGTTTACAAGTGACGTTGGCCAACTCAGCAGTGTAAAGAATCAAAGAGCACTTCAGCTCTCAGAAGCGCTGCCACCCTGTACAGTTATGCCATCTCTTTGGCACCACTTTCCACACTCCACTATGTATGTTATATGGGAGGTAGAGAAACAGGAAAGGTAATGGCAGTCAAGGAGAGAATGTAGTATAATGAGAATGTCATAGGTTATTAAATTCTTAGAGATAAAATTTCAAGTCTTAGAACTGCTACTTAAATATTGGCAGCGTTCCTATGATTTGAGCTTCATTTCTCTCACCTATCAAATATGAACACTATCACCTACTTTGGCTTTGTTTAAAGTTCTATGTAGTTTGCTATGAAATTTGTGACCCATAATGGAACCTCATTATTTGAAATTTTATATTTTAATATATTTGTGTTTGATGTTTAAATCTGTTTTTCTTTATTTACATTTTTCAAACTTTGTAATGAAAGAAAAGCATCATAACCATATGATGTATAATAGCATAATGAATGCATTCATAATATTCTCAGTAAATATTATGCTTTGCTTAAGAAAAATTAGCAATTAAAGTTTTCTTGTAAGGTTACCCTGGCTATGACTGTAGCTCAGGAGTAGAATGCTTGATTTACAAGTTCAAGAGACTGAATTCAGCCCCCAGCACCACAAAGATAGGGAGAAAATTGATATATTATAAGGCTTGTTATCTTGTTTCTCGGAATTTAGAAATAAGTGTAAAATTAAATTAGAATAAATCTTTACTAGGTATAGACAAAATGGTAAAAGCTACAGTGGTTGTGAAAGAAAATCTGAGAACCAGTTGAGTGTGCTCCTCTCTACAACTCTCCCTGCTGTGGTTTCCATCTGGTGTCACCACATTACAGAACAGACTGACATTCTTATAGAGAGATACTTTGAGACTTAATGGAAAGCTAGAATTACATCAAACTCATTCTGCTTTAGAATGCATAGATGTGTGTAATACATTTTAGAAATATTTCTACAAGAATGGTTAAGCTAAGCTTCAGTTCTGTAAAATTAACATATGTGTAAAGATCATTCCCAATCTACCTCAGATTAATAGAATCTTTTCTCTGTTGCCATTTATTGATCATTCTTCTGATACTCTGTCATTTTTCTGCTATCAAAATGTTTTACAGTGATGAATAGATACTTAAACCAAGGATCTTCTCAGGAAAGCTGACATTAAGATCTACTTTTACATTAGCAAAATCCATTCCAAACTGTTTCAGCTGATTATTTTAACTTTTGTGCTGCACTGTGATGTCAATGAAATCCCCAGGCTGAGGCTGCCATTGGAGTTGCTGGATGTACTTGTAATCAGAGCCAGACATCTGTGAATGCACCAATCAAGCCGCAGGGCAGGAAGGCTGGCATCTTTCCACCTGCATGACTATTCAAGTAAAAGCAACACCAGGAGGAAAGACAGGGTAGTATGTTTTCTTTGTAATTGGTATTGGCTTGAGTGTATGAGATTCATAAGCTGTCTCCTAGGCTGTTCATTTTCAAGATGAGGTTTTCCTATATTGTAGCACAAAGAGCTAGAAGACATAGTTAATTTTGGCTGCATGTATTTTGCAAATTTTCCTTATACTTTGCATAGTATAGGTCCCTCCTTCCCAAAGAGACCACACACACACAAAATCACCTGAAATATGTGACAATCTTCTTGATTTCATGGATTATTTATCAAATGAGTTATAGTCTCACAAAAATAATTTTCAAGTTCCCTTGGATGGAGTGGAGAAACGCGTGGCTGGACAAATGATTTACTGAATAGCAAATTAAAAGAAGTTATAAAACTATATCATGATGTGTTTTAACATTAGGATCTAAATTGTACCTTTACAAAGTATAGCAAAGTAAAGAGTGGTAAATATAACTTTTTCTGAGTGTAGAAATCAAATGAGACCCCAGCGTTATAATCATTTTGTAGAAACAAAAAGAAACACTTGGCTGTAAAGGTGGTGCCAGATTATTTGGCAAAGGTTGTGTCATTCAGTAGAAGGGTCAGCTGGTGGCACTTGTAGAGGAGCAATTATTGCCTGTGGGATTGTATCTTAGCAAAGGGAATCTGCCTGGGCATTGCGGACACACTGTTATGGGTGTAATGACCTCAGAAACAAACTTTTGTGCTCAAGTATGAATCAGCTGAGCCCAGCTGCCAGTTTTTAGAAGGCTGCATGGAAACACCATCTGCTTAATACTTGCAGACATTAGAGTCTTCAGTTCCCATGGGTGAGTAGAGTTTGAACATGAACAAATCCTTCCCCAGAGTGAAGGGTAATTATGTGCTCCCCTTTGGGTCCTGAACAGATAGCACACCAATATACTGAAACTCCTCATTTGATTGTTTAGTTTTTTCTCTCCACAAAATTGTTAGATAAGTATTGGATAATAAATTTGAGTATGAGAATTAATTTTCATTTATTAGCTCATCTGCTATACACAATAAAATACGATTGGATATTTTGTATAGATTGGATAAATGGATAGAATTATTTCAGATTGTGTAAAATAAGAATTCATTGAATTCTTTCTTTTGTCCATGTATGAAAGTGAATTTGAGGAACTCATTGAACTTCATAGCTCTCTTTGGATTGGGTTGTGTCTCCTAAACTATCCTTTATAAAATTAATTTTTAAGTTATAAAATTCATCACAAGTATTCTAGATCCCTAACTATACCTCAACTCCTTTCCACTGTTTTATACTTTTTTAAAAATAAGGATTGTACAGTGAACCATGGTTCTAATAATTTTACTGACATAAATTAGCTCCTGTTGAATGGCCTCATTATCACAGTTTGAGGAATGGTTCCCAGCTATGTCATGAGCATAACTCAGCCTGTTAACTTCTGCAAGGGACACCCCCTTCACTTGTTTTCTTTTTTATACATTAATTTTGATACTGCACCTCTATTCTTTTCATAATATATGAATCTCTAATTTCTCACCACTGGGTACCTGTGTCCTAGATTGAATGTATTGAACTCCAAATAAACTTTCTCCAGTAAGTCCTAATGCTCAAATACTTAGTGAACAAAATATTTCTTGTATTTTATTTAAAGATTAAGAAAATTACATGCCTCAAGAATTCCATATTAAAATTTCCATCAGTTTTTAAAATCCATAGATAAAAATTAAACTCACTGGGAAAGCCATGACAGTAAGTGACTAACACAGGAAATGAGTAAACAATGACAGTTTGCATTTACATCATTACAAAGACACATACAAGAACAAATCCTATGGAGATGCTTCGTGACATCATGCTAAAAAACAAATACATGACCAAAGAATGACACTTCGGTGTCTTCACACTATAAATTAAAACCCACCAAATAAAATACAGTGTTTGGGTATTTAGAATGGTAATGTGTATTTTGAAGTTTTAACAAAAGGAAAGAAAAAAACAAGACAGTTTTGGCAAGTAGGTAGAAGAATGCTCTTCTGAGAAACAGAAAGATTCAACATTGGAATGCTGATGAAGGATTCTGTTACTCAATAGGTTTTTTTGCATTTATTTATACTTATCGTGTAAATCAATTAAGTTTATTCTTGTCCATATACTGCTGAACCTATGAAAAGGTCATAGGGGCTTTGAATCATATTCCAAGAGGGGAGCACTTAAACCATCTAATGATACACTTGGCAAAACCTAATACTCTTTTTGGAATGAAAATCGTTTTGTTTTAATCTTTCAGTGACCCCCCGGTGAATACTTTACACTATATTACAAAAGTGTCTGACATTAGAAAGTTGAATTTTTCTTCAGAGCGTTGATCAAATAATCCAAATAGATACCATACATTTTCCTTGTAAAACATGATATATATATCCAGTTAAAGCCCACTGAAATTCAAACTTTCACCCATTCCTCATGTCTCGGGTTGATTCACTATATATTTTCTTCCCATTTCTATCCAATCACACACCAGCAAGTACTGCCCTTGCTTTCTGACTTTTTAGTATACATTTTCTTTTTTAAACTTCAATTGTAAATAATCATAAAATCAGATGGCATAATTTGATTTTTTTGGTACATAGCTATATGGCAGGAAAATTAAATCAAGATAATTAATATATACATCATCTTAACAACATACTGTATGTTGTTAAGTCCATCACCTTTATTATTCTGAAAAATAACATTTATTATCTTTACCTTCAAATGAGGTAACTCACCTTGTAACTGCCACATTTCTAAAACAGATGAAAGATAGCAGTTATTGTTGAATATGTGTAAACTAAACATTGGTACAACTGTCGATTAGGACAGCAGTTTTGAGGAAAAGTATGAAGCTTCTTTTAAAAAATAGAGTATCATATTCCCCCAATGAGAACAGAATGTAGCCATAGTTTTAGCATAAAATCAACTTTGAAAAATGACGAGTTTCTTTCTTGACTAAGAGCCAGAAATCCTCAGGACCTATAGACAACATCGTTCTTATTAGATGCCTGAGATGCCAGAAATGTTTAAGAAAGGTACCCCTAAATCCTCCATGGTCAGAGGATGGAGATACAAAAAAAACGGGGGTCTGAATTTTCTTTTCCGCGTTTCTTCTAAAGGCATACTCCTCTGGAAACCATACTGAATCTTCAAGGCCACCTGTCCTGGGATCTGGACTGACCACCTCAACTTTTTCTGTCATCTCCTGCCTAGTATCGCTATATTAACTCCAAGGTGGGGTAGCTCAAATTCCAGAGACCCATCCAGCTGCACTGAAATTCTGTCTTGTTTCTTTCTTTTAAGCGTCCTATAATAAAACATTTCTTTCTACCACCTCCTGTAGCTGTAATCTTATTGTTCAAATTCATGATACAATAATCCAAAGCTTCCCATATTCTACCTTCTTGACTTAAGCACAGCAGGAAAGAAGAAAGGTTGCAACAGTGCAACTTCTGAGTGTATATCAAAAGGAATTCAAATTAACACTTGATAAAGATATCTAAATATCAATATTCATTGCATCATTGTTCACAACGATCAAGATACTATAGTGATTGTCCATCAACTCTGTCTCATTGGGTAAAAAAAAATCTAACAAAATGTACTCCGGTTGTATGTGGTGAGGCACAATTATAATCCTAGTACTCAGGAAGCTGAGGAAGGTGGCTCTCTGTGAGTTCCAGGGAATCCTGGGATAAAAAGTGAGAATCTATTCTTTGTTTGTTTATTTCAAATGTCATTTTATTGCAAGATGGTATAACTGATTACAAGTTTCAACTATAACTTGGTAATTTTAGTCAGGCAGCAAGTTGTTGTAAATTGCTTATTCAAAAATGATCACCAGACAAGTACAGACACAGAGCAGGGATCAGAAATAGCTTATTGGCCAATAGGGTTAACCACTAAATGGACTTTGATCATTCCTTAGGAAAAGTACACTGTAATTTCAATAGACAGCAATGCAGGAAAAGCTCTTCACACAGACTAATTCCTATCTAAGTTAACTCTCTGGCCGCCTCAACTGAGATGGATACTTTTATGTAACTGGCCGAGCTTGAGCCTTCTTTGCCAGCAGCTTTACATCCTCTATGCACTCGGCAATGGTTTCCTTTTCCTGCTGTGCAGAAATGCTCTCCAACACACACTTCTCCACCCAGTCTATCATGTACTCTTCCTCCTTGTGACGCATCATGTCCTGTACAGAAATATGGTAGTCCAGGCGATCCTTTAACTCTTTTTTTTTCCTTTATTTTTTATTTCTTCAAGTTACATCTCAATCGCAGTACCCTCCCTATTCCCCCTCCAGTCCCACCCTCCCACACTCAACCCCCAATCCTCTTCCCTTTTTTTTTCTTTTAAGTTTAAGGAATATCTTATTTCCCCTTACAGTTTCCCCTTTCAGTCCAACAAATGGCTCTTTCTCTTATAATAATAAATACAATACAGTACAACAGAGGTAATTAGGCCACAGTTATGAGGGTTATATGGCTTAACGTACATTCCCAATGTCCAATCCATATGTATTTGGTAACTGACTTTAACATTCTACTATCTAACCATCTCCATGAGTTTAAAGTTCTATATCTGACTCAACATTCATACTAACTTGCAACACAATTTTAAAAGTATCTTCTTAGATCTATAACACTCTCTTGACTCCTAAACAACTCAAAATTTAATTATGAGACTCTAGCTATCTTTTCTTCAACCACCTCAGAGACCTGAGAGGGATAAATATATCTGATTTTATAGGAAGTACAGGGTCTGCAGCTTCCCAAATTAAGAAATGACATACCAGTGGCTGCCTAGACAGTTCCCATTTTCTCTCTATACATTACAGCATCAATCTTCAGTCATTTGGCCCCATTTCTCTGACAGACATTGATTGTAGAGCAGGGGTTATGAAAGACTTACCCACCCTGTCTTGGCAGAGCTAGGCTGTCAACTTACCTGCTTCCAGGTTTTGTCCTTTTTGGACAGCATTCTGTCTACAGTTGGAGCAAGGGGATTTTCCTGCCAAGAGATAGGCTTGCGACTAATTCAATCATCTCCCACTGGAGATTCTTCGATGCTCATCTTCTACTTGGAGGAGAATAGGGGGTGCTGTCAGGAGTTGATATGTCTTGATATAAAAAAAATCTAAAGTTACGAAAACATCTTTGAATGCCATATTCTGCAGATCTCTTGAGGTTTTTGAAGAGGCCCTATCTATCTCTTATATTAGGGTAAGCAGATGTTGCTTGTCTCTTGCTGGTTTATTTTTGATTAGCTTAGAAAGTAACTATAATAGGCTGTCATAGTACCCAACTGAATGACCAGCTTGCATAACCATTAATTTGCATTTCTTAATTACCCTAAAACAGTTTATGACAATTAGTCGTAAAAGGCCGAAACATCACATTTCATTTTTTTTCTTTACTTCCTAACCCTTCCATCCCATTTCTCTGGTGTGGGGTGTCCTTATATAACAGTCCCTCATCTCAATTGAGAGGTCGTATGAGGGCCAAGAGCCTCTTCATTCATTGGGGGGTCTACGAAGCAGTACCATCAGTGAAAAGTGTCTCAATGCCCGGGAGAGAGAACTACTAAACAAACAAACCAATAAGCATACAACAGATAAAAAGACTAAAAAATAGAAAAAATATAACTAATATATAAAAAATAGATAAAGAATAAAAATTAAAAATAAGAAGTCTATGTCCAAGTTCCCTTTGGTGTGTTAGTTGTAGTATCGATACCTTCTACTATATAGCTAAAATCCTACTATAAGTGAATAGATGCAATATGTGTCCTTCTGAGTCTGGGTTAGTTCACTCAGGATGAGCTTTTCTAGTTCCATCCATTTGGCTGCAAATTGCACAATTTCATTGTTCCTGATAGCTGAATAATATTCCATTGTGTAGATGTACCACAGTTTTTTAACCCATTCTTCAGTTGAGGGACATCTGGGTTGTTTCCAGTTTCTAGTTATTACAAATAATGCTGCTATAAACATAGATGAGGAAACTTTCTTATGATTCCGTGAAGAGGCATTTGGGTGTATACCCAGAAGTGGTATGGCTGGGTCCTGAGGCAGAGCTATTCCAAGTTTTCTAAGATATTGCCAGACAGACCTCCATAGTGGTTGCACAAGCCTTCGTTCCCACCAGCAATGGAGTAGGGTACCCCTTTCTCCACACCCTCGTCAGCATTGCTGTCATTTGTGTTTTTGATCTTAGCCATTCTGACAGGTGTGAGATGGAATCTCAGAGTCTACTTGAGTTGCATTTCTCTGATGATTAAGGATGTTGAGCATTTCTTCAGGTGTCTCTCGGCCATTAGGGATTCCTCCTTTGTGAATTCTCTATTTAGCTCCATCTCCCATTTTTTGATTGGATTATTTGGTTTCTTGGCATTTAGTTTCTTGAGTTCTTTGTAGATTTTAGATAATAGCCCTCTATCAGATGTGGGGTTGGTGAAGATTTTCTCCCAGTCTGTAGGCTGCTGTTTTGTTCAAATGACAGTGTATTTTGCCTTACAGAAGCTTTTCAGTTTCATGAGGTCCCATTTATTGATTGTTGATCTCAAGTCCTGTGCTGTTGGTGTTCTGTTCAGGGAGAATCTATTTTTTAAAATGTTTTTGCTATTAAACGTCTATCTATTCTTTCTCTTTTTTGCCTTTTCATGATCTCATTTCTTTACTTTCCATTACTTCATTCCTCAATTAATTATAATTCATTTCAGATACCAGACATACCTCCATAGCTTTTCTTAATGAAGAAAAGACTCTTAGGCTTCAGTACTTTATAGCAAAACCTCAAGAAAATCACACACATGTATTATTTATTGAGTCTACCATGTGTTTGTTGTGACAATTACTCTTGAATTAAGTGTATTGATTATAGAGCAGTTAAATGCATTACACAATACAGCTGAAATTAATATTTCTAACTCCTACAATCACATCTATATTTTTCTGCTATACTTTTTACAAAACAAGAGTGTCTAGACACTAATTGGCCTTCAATAAATAATTATTGAATTAAGAAATCAATATCCCAATTGAGAGTAATCTGAATATGTATTTCAGTGTTCTAATGACACGTGAAAGTTTTGACACTCTTTCCTTGGACTATGAGGAAGAATTCTATCCATTTTGTGAGTAATTCACATATATTTGTGAAGTCTCTACTCTGAGCAACATTAAATCTCTCAGAGAAAATGCCTTCCAATAAAGAAAGGCGGTCATTTCTCAAATTGTGTTCCTCAGAACACAAGAAAAACAACGTAACCTATAACTTTAAGAGCAGTCTCCAGGACCTTTATAGGAAAGTGTTCAAGCTCCTGAGGCTTTACTCAAGAGCTCACACCAAATTTGCATCTCTTGAAACTGTTCTTTAGACACTGCATCCTTTTAAAATCATTTTTCCTTGTCAGAACAGCTATTTAAATTGACTTAATCTCTTTGTTCAACTTTTTTGTCTTCATGTTTTCATGGTTTTGCCCGTTAAATTATGATATTGAAAAGTTAGATTTTTTTTTGTGTGTGAACTAGAAAAGGCTAGGTGGGAAAAATAGTGTCCTGTTCTAGCTTTAAACAACTAAGACTTCCCTAATTATAGTCATTTGAATGACTCTGTCCAGAGGCTCCCTGAAGTCTTAGTTCAAATCTTACTTGTTTCGATCCTTTTAATACTCCCAAGTATGATCCTTCCTACGGCACTGTGCTCACTTCTTGAGACTGTATTTGTTGTTCATTAATTACTAGGATTTTTCTACATAATCAATGGAGATTGGAACTTAAATACAGAAATTAGGAACAATCTAACAATGTTAGAAGGCATAACAATCAACAATCAAAACACCATATTTGTGGATCTGATTTTCACATGAAAGAATAGAAAATAAATGAAATTAAAAAGGCCAATAATAAAAAAGAACAGATTGAACCAGGCATGACAACTCATACATGCAATCCCACACATGGAACACTGAAGCAGAAGGATTGTTGTGAGTTTGATGCCAGTTTGGGCTATATAGTGAGATTTTGGTCATCCTGAGGTACTGAATGACACTGGTCATAAAAAGGTGAGAGTGACAGTAAGAGCATATTCTTTCCAGAGGTAGGCAAAGACTGTTATCAACATTTGTGATTCTTCTAAACCCTTATGATACTCAACATTCTGCTCCATAAGAACAACTTCCATTTCTGGATATCTTCTTCATTGGAGGCAAATAAGATAATTTTTTCCTGTCAAAGAATAGTAACATTGCTGTCTCTTAACAACTTGATTTCTGAGTAGCTTAGAAAATAACTGTGATAGACTGTCATAGTAACTAACAAAATGACACGCTTGCATGACTGTTAGTTTGTATTTCTTAATTATCCTAAACAGTTTATGATGACTGGTAGCAAAAGGCCAGAACTTCACATTTCCTTTTTAAGCGTTACTAGGTACAATACCTTTAAGAAATGTTACCCTTAATTTTGTATCAATATACTAAGGTCAGTACCGATGTAGTCCAATACAATCTTAATTTTGCATTAATATACAATGATCAATACCAATTTCAACTAATATATTATTAATTTTGTATCAATATACAAAGGTATAAGGGCTTATTCAATAATCTGTCCTTTTTTCTTGATCTTTTCTATACTATGTCTATGTCCCATTTTTTCTCAAGTCTATTCATTCCTACATAGGAGAGAAAGAAGGATACAGAAAAGAAAAAGAGAGAAGTCCCTAGGTCTAACCTCCAAAACCCATTTAACAAGATCATTTAACAGCTTGTAGTCTCTTCCCCTAAATGACAAAATTTTCTATTATCCATCGAATAACCAAAGGGGGGGTAACACCCTCCCCACCTTCTGGGCCTGGGACATCGCTCTCATAAATGACTTCCTGCTGATTTGTGACGTAGTAAACCTGTTTGGGGCCCAAATAGGGATGGAAAAATGTTTTAAAATGTTAATAGAATCATTTGATGTTCAGTCCTTTTGTGCTTAGCTATTTAGATGTCCTAAGAAGTTTGTAGACAGAAGCTGATCTTCAAGCCTTTACTGAAGTTCTGGCTGGAGCAGTCTGTGGAGCTGAACGATCTTAGTGATTTTGAGTTGTGGTTGTAGACTTTTGAGGAAACAGCTATTGAGGGAGTCTACAGGGTAGGTAAGTCCTTCATAATTCCTGCTCTACAATCAATGTCTGTCAGAGAAATAGGGCCAAACAGCTGAAGATTGATGCTGTAATGTATGGAGAGAAAATGGGAACTGTCGAGTCAGCCATGGGTATGTCATTTCTTAGTTTTGGAAGCTGCGGGCCCTGCACTTCCTATATAATCAGATATACTTATGCCTCTTAGGTCTCTGAGGTGGTTGAAGAGTAGATAGCTAGAGTCTTATAATTAAATTTTGAGTTGTTTAGGAATCAAGAGGGCGTTCTGGATCTAAGAAGATGTTTTTAAAATTGTGATGCAAGTTAGTATGAAAGCTGAGTTAGATAGAGAACTTTAAACTCATGGAGATAGTTAGATAGTAGAATGTTAAAGTCAGGGGCCAAATACATATGGACTGGACATTGAGAATGTATGCTATGGCATATAACTCTCAGAATTGTGGCCTATTTATTTCAGTTGTTTTGTACTGTATTTATTGTTATAAGAGAAAGAACCATTTGTTGGACTGAAAAAAAAAAGAATTATGCATTCTGGGGGAAGGGTGAGAGGGTCGGAGGGTGGGGCTGGGAGGGGTGGAGGGAGAGGGCTGTGATGGACATGTAACTTGAAGTAATAAATAAACATTAAAAAAAGTATAGTAACATTTTTTTAAAGAGTAGATTGCAAAGAATTCCCTGATAATAAAAAGATAACAATTCAGTTTGGATTAAATAACTCTATACCTTTCTGAAGAGAACTGACCAAGACCTGAATCTTCATGCATATTTACAATGGTAGACCAGTGCAGTAGCTGCGTGTGGTTTCAGAGTTCCTGAGGGCCACTGTTTGTGTAGAAGCAATATATCCTTGGAACAAAATCTGTAATTTTATCCAGGAGATAATGGCATATGCATGGAATTTGATTTACTAATGTGTAGGAAAAAAGTAAAGCTTGCAACATGACAATATGTTTTAAATGCTCCTTCTAAACATGACAGAATGAGATGTGAGTAAACACTTTGGAGGCTGTAGAAGTAATTATGTAGCTCCTAATTAGTAGCAGCCTAAGATTCTCTGTTTCAAGGTGGACTTTGGGAGATTTGTACTTCTAAAATGTGTGTGTTTGTGTGTATATGTGTGTGTTTGTGTGTGTGTGTGTGTGTGCATGTTTGTGTGCATGTGCTTGTGTGTGTGCATGTTTGTGTGTATGTGTGTGTATTTGTGTGTGTGTAGGTCTGTGTGCATTTCTATATACATTTGCACAAGATTATCATTAACTTAATTTATCATTTAACTTTACTATTCTTTTGTAAAGAAAGTGTAGCTTTCTGAGTACCAATTTTTTGCATGAAAAGATATCATACTGTCATGTATAAGAGACAAGTGTGAATGAAATCATAATTATTTTAGTATGATTTGATAACCTTCTGGATAATGTAATTGTATCAATATTAGTAGATTCAGATTCAAACCTTATCAAGCAAGTTGTTTTATTATTATTTTTATAAGAAAAGACAGAAGCAAATTTTCAACTGATTTTAAAATTGGTGAGTATAGCTTGTGGCTATCATTGGCAGACATTTTCCACTGCCAACACATTGATAAAGACCAGCTTTTCTTTGTTTGACACAGAAAAACCAATAGAAGGCTGTGGTTCCACAAATGTAATAACCCCCATTAAGGAAACATAGCTATTAATTCATTTCCTCTCACAGCTTGCCTTCAGGCATGATGGTTATGTTTAGAAGTCCTTTAAAGTAAGGATCTCATGCCATCTTTTTGCCCATGCAACAAGTTCTCCACAATGAAAGAAGATCTCACATAAAATGCATCTATGATCTGAAGAGTACATCCTCATTACATTTATAGATCGCCATTTCAAAGACAGCATGCCTACTCTCCTGTCATGATACAAGACCTTTCTCATGTGCATCAGAAATGGGAGGTAGCACACTGGGCCATAAACTGCATATTGGTTGATTAGAGCAAAATAAAAGGCCATGTTGGGAATCAGTCCCCTTGGAAGTTGGTGTTCACATGGCAGACTTTCTTTACCATTATCTAAGCTTGGGACCTCTCTCAGCACCCCAACCACATTCCTTTTAGATCAACCTGTTATAAAACACCCCTGAAGGTGGCTTTATTCTCATGGTAAAGCATGTGAATTTTAAGTCCTTTGTTTCACAAAGAACTGCTTCACTGTATCCCTGAGCATGTGTTAACCAGCTAAACAAGAACAGCAAGGCGCTGACAGCTGGCAGTCTTTTCATTGGCTTTATCTACAAGTAGATTATTTTTATAGAATTTGAACAGAAAGGTTTTCGTGAAAACCCAATTTATTTCCAACAGTCCTACTATACTCAGAGAGTGGGGAGAATTATGGACAGATCAGTTGAACCTGATCAACAACATTTATTTATATTCAGAAATTTCCCATATAAAATGTTATAGTTCAGATCTGAATTGATTTGCTCCAGAATTCAGTAGCATCAGGAATCTTTTGAAAAATAGCAATCACATCACCTCTTCAAAACAAAAAGAGAAAGAAAGAAAGAAAGAAAGAAAGAAAGAAAGAAAGAAAGAAAGAAAAGAAAGAAACAAAGAAAGAAAGAAAAAGAAAATTTGAGGTACTGAGCAGAGACGGAATCTCACAGGAAAGGACTGTAGATGTATGCTCATAAAGAACAGAAAAGAAACATATTAACAAGAAAACATTTGAAAAATAACCCAAGTTAAAATAGGGAAGATGAAAACAAATGCATGTAAAGTAGTTACACAAAATGCTGAGAAATGTTGATCCTTAAAAATGTCATTAATTCTACATAAGTAGAAAATGTATATCAAAATCAAACAACAAGCTTGAAAAAAAATATTTTGACAGTAGTGAAATTTGTATAAAAAAAGACAGACCTTTAAAATTCATTAACCTAACAGTATATTTCTCATAAATCATAACACATTAGAGAACGCATTTTACATATTTTTCTATATTACATAAAGGTGGTAGGAAGAGGGATGTTGCTGAAGCAGGTGGTTGGCACTATTAGGGATAGAAGTTAATTTTGAAACAGCTGCTGACAATTTTCCTATAGCATTATTCATCATTTCAAATATTAAAATGATTATAATTACCTGATATGTCACATCATATGTATCTAAAAGGAGAAAACCGTGATGGAGATTGTGAAAGAGTCTGATCACCAGCATGGAGGGCTGTGCTCTGCAAATGCCCTAGTGATCAAAGGCGGCCTCCTATAGGGTGTTGTCCCAGTGGAAGAAGTCCAGGTGACTAATAAGAAGAGCAGAAGGCTTGTGAGTGCCAGTGGCCACCTCATCAGAGCTGTGACTGTCATCACTTTGTAGCAACGATGCAGTTAATACCCAGTGTATCTGACACCTGCTATGTTAAATTAGTACTTGCAGAATTAACACCTGCTGTCAGCCACCCTGCATGAATGCTGCTTTATCCAGAATAAACGGGAAATAAATCATTTCCCCAGAAACTTGTGTAAATTATTTGGTTGATGAAGAAGGATTTGGAATTTGGCGATTGAATTTCTTAACTTACTGTGTTTTTAACATTGTTAGTAACTTGGACTCTTTCTATCCCTACAGAAGTTTGAAAAATGAACTTAATAATATCACTTCTAGAATCAAATAAGATACTGGAGTTATAAGAGTATAAATTATATAAAGTATAAAAAGCTTTGCAGATGTGAAACAGTATGTTAATTATCCATTAATAATGTTCAATAAATGTCATTTTAAATTCTCATTGACTTATTATGAATGAAAAGATATTTCTTGTTGTAGGGCAAATTATTTTTATTCAACTCTATTCTTTTCTAACTTCATAATATAACTGATATTATATCAACATATTTCTTTTAAAATGTTTCTATTGTGATATTAATTCTATAGCATTTTATGTATTTCTATCTGAGCAATTTCATTATTTATCTTAGTATTCATTGGTACTATACTGTATTGAAACCATTGCATTTCAACTATGTGATTTCTTATACATGAAACAATGACAATAGCATCACTATGTTTTATTAATCAATAGAAAACATAAAAAGAGAATGTCCAGCCTTGTAAGATAACTCTTTCATTAACAAACAACATAAAGCAGCAAAACCTAATGAAAATGTCATTGTATTATAATGGTTTTTTTAATTCCACTCCAGAGGAGTATGATGGAAGGGATAAGGGGTAGAGGGTGGGAGAGCGGGACTAGGAGGGGTGGGAAGAGAACACTGATGGAGATGTAACCTGAAGTAACGTAAATATTTTAAAAAAATGTTTTTTATGAACCATTAAAATAGCAGATTTTAGCTAGTTTATGAGACTAGCTAGAAATATATTTTGATTTACTGCAAGTTTCAGATTTGATAAAAATATATAGTAATGGGGCTTGGGAAATGGCTGAGATGATAGTGTTTGTTGCATGATCATGAGAATGATCTCCTGGGTTTGGATCCCCATTGCTCACATAACATCTGTGATTTTCTGTTATTCCAATACTTCAGGGTTATGTAAGGTATATCCTGGAGACTTGCTGTAGAGTCAGTCTAGGTAAAATGAACTGGTGAGCTCTAGATTCCCAGAGAGATCCTAACTCTAAGTAATAACAATAACAATAATAATAGTAATAATAATATTAATGATAATGTAAAGAAGCAATTAAGGATGGCATGCCACCAACAAACTGGCTTCCACATGTACTCAAACAGATTGTTAATAAACACACACACACACACACACACACACACACACACACACACACAAACACAATATTTTGGAAAATATTAATGAACCTAAAATAATTTTCAATTTTAGGATGCTTACAATATAAATGGGATGGAGTTTTTATCATGTCATATAATTTTAATAGGATTAAGTAAAAAAATTACCTGATAAATAATGAAGAAATAGAAGTGAGAAGAACATAGATAGACATTAACAGTTTTGAGTTGAAGGAAAATCTTACATGGTTTCTTGTGAGAAAAATTTCTGTCACTCAGTTTCTTTCTAATGGGTTATGGATAGCTTCTATGAAATAAGTTTGATTAGAAGATTAAGTGTTTTTAACAGTGATTGGCATATAATTATCAGACAGATGTTCCTTATATAATTGAACAGTAGAAAGTATAAGAAAGATATTATCAATAATTTTAACCTGTACAGGGCCTTTGGGAAATGATTTCTACAGACTAGATAGTGAAGCTTTCTGTCTGAAGGGAGTGCTGTGAATTCAGCAGAAATCTTACACATCCTGGCCATCTGCATACCTTCAAATCACAGAATACCATAGAGCTGGATGGCAAAATGGGATAGGCACTAGTGGCTCCTGAAGTTATAGTCAAGATTTTTTTATATTCTTTTACCATTGAAGGTAGTAGAACAAACTGTCTTTTGTTTCCAAAATGATCAGAAATAAAGGACAAGTTAGTGTCAAACTGAATGAGTTTCAATAATAATTTATTATAATAAAGAATATCAGAGCACCTGGGATTGCCTGCACAGGACCTGTATGTGACAAAGCCAGTCAATATTGCCAAGGTAGGAAGGAATGAACACCTCAGGTGTCTCTACACTACCTGAGGAACTATAGAAAGCTGATTGCTTCTTAGCTTCCTCATATTCCCATGGATTGTCTGACACCCATGGATATATGACACATGATCTAAAGAAAAAAATCTGTGGTTATAAATCAACCACTGCTCCGTATCTTTCTGTTCTTGCTGAAGATTTTCAATTACTTATGAACAAAAATGGCTAATATTGACCTAACACATGGACTTCCTTCAAGAATGCTAGAAAGAATAAGGTGTGTTTTGCCTTTAAATGAGTAATCAGCAGTTTGGTGCATACTCTAAGAAGCAACTGTACTGTTTAAACAAAACCATTCTATGAAAGAAACAAGAAGAATGTGGTGGTAAAAACTGAAAATGTTCATATAATTACTTTTTCTTCATCCTCACATGTGCACACTTAGCTGTTAACTACCTATTGCGATATGAGAAGAATAGAAAGAAAGGAAAACACTTCATTTTTTTTCAGTTTCTCATTCATTTGTAAATAAACTGGAAGAGTATGTATACATCAGGAAGCAGCCCTAGAGTGGGTGAGAGGTTTTTGCATATATCACCGTTAATAGCATAATACACAAGCATATGTGTATTATAGAATCAAAACTTAGGAGTTCCACTATTCTGCATATGAGGTAATAGTCACATTTAAAATTATCATTGTACAATATAATGATAATGAATATTAATGCTAAATAAATAAATTTAATTTTTTCTCTATTTAAAACAATAAAATGAAATTAATAAGTACAACACAGTCAGGTAAAAGAAAGATATAAGAGAAAGCAGAAGCTGTATATAGCAGAGTCTAATTGACATATTATCTTTGTTTAATGAAAACGTCCCAGACAGTAATTTTTTCACTGGACGCAGAACATTATTCCTCAACCTTTGCTTTCCCTTTCTGATGATGCCACTGTTACCCAGCCACAGGAGCTCATCGCTCCTCCTCTTTTCATGGTCATTGTGTTGCCCCACCCCTCCCTGAATGGTATTCTCCACAGGTCCATATGCCATGTTTGCTCATTCCCTGTCATGTTATGTCTTCAACTGCGTCTTTCCACAAAAGCTTTCCCTGAGCACTATATTAACGATTTCATCTCCATTAAAAAAGAAAAGTTTTCATGAGTCCTCAATTTTTTTTTCCTGAAATGTGATGGTAATTGCCTCTCTGTATCTTCTCATACAGTTAGCTTGGTTATATTGGCTCAAAATCATGAAGAGTTGAGAAAGTAAATGATGTCCTATTCAGAAACAAAAGTCTTAAAATACAGACTAAATTAATCATTAGTTGTCCCTACAGAAATAATCAACCAAATATAAAACTTTATGTCTCCTGGCTTCTGAGTAAATATCCAAAATGGTATTGAACTTGGTAACTAACGGGACCTAAGGTTTAGTATTATTCAGTACTTTGGCAAGAGAATAAATTCATATGTTATTTGTGCAATAAAATGTTATTAAAATATAAGTTGAGATTAAGCTTTATTTAATTTTAAATCTTCAACCACTATGAAGACTTAGAATTCATAAGCTTTCTAAATGGAGAATGGCAGGTGTTCACCTAATTTAATAGAGCAGGTGTCAAATATTTTTTATGGGGCAACTTCTGCTCCTTCTGGGGAGTTCTTTATTTGGGGTTTGTCCTAATTAAAAATATCTGTGCATCACCTGTCAATGCTGTCTCTAAGGGATAGGGAAACCGTTGGGGAACATGGCTTGAGGACCCTGTTTAGGTTTAAAAATGTATGCTAAGCCTTATAATTTTCATAATTGTGGCCTAACTTAAAAAAAAGGAAGTGAATGGGGGTGTATGAGGGAGAAGATGGGAGGGTGGGACCAGAGTGGGGAGTAGGGAGCGGATTGTGATTGAGATGTATCTTAAAGAAATAAAAAAAATAATAAAATAAAAAAGAAAGAAAGAAAGAAACAGAGAAAAAGAAAGGAAGGAAGAAAGGAAGGAGGAAAGGAAGGAAGGAAGGAAAAGAATGGAGAGGGTTGCTGCTACTTATGTGGGGATAATTTTTCTCTACAGTCAAATTAAACCTGTACAATATAATTTACTACTGTGGTAAACTAATGTAAAATTTCTGAGACTAGTACAATTTGGTAGATAAAGGAATTCCAAAAAATTCTATATAGGAGCCACAAAATGTAACATTAGATGACATATTTCACATCTTACATTATTTTGTTTTCTACCAAAATTCAAATACCTACATAAATTAATATTTTCTAAAATTATGCAAATGCATATATAAAGGTCAAGTGTCAGAGATTATGATATTTTGTTTTCTCTCACAATAAAGACTTCTTAGTATTCAAAGAAAATAATAATCTTTTTTAGTAACTCCTGTAGTTCAAATTTTAAGCTAACTAAAACACTGTGATGTCTTGAGAATATATATAATGATTTTTGTTGCAAAACAGAGCATCAAACTTTATTGTTACATAATTCAAGCTTGCTCTTTATACCATTTTATAGTGTATAATGTTAAGTTATAAAGCCGACAGGGTTTTGCTTTCAGTGGCTGGGGGACATATTTGAAAGTTATATTTGTTTCTTAGAAATAAGAGTTAGATTTTATTAATTTTGACACAGTCAGGTATTTAAAATCTTTTCAGTATGTATCTGCACCATGATGCTGGCTTAGATGCATAAATGCCACTTGTTGGGTTCTATCAATATGAAGATGCTAGACTCGGTAAAAGAGCAATCCTAATGAGATGAACATTGGATGTTTAATGCTCAATACAGTCCATCTATGGTGCAACAGACCACTAATATTCCAAGAGTAATGTCTTCCTCTTTCCTTTGTTGGGTGGGAGATGGGAAGGGGAGCATGATGACGTACATGAGGAAGGGAGTTGAATGGATGTCTCACAAAGTAAACCAAAGCAACATTAACTTCAAATCAGTAAGAATCTACATGAATTATGGCAATATATGTAAGTATTTCACCCTTTAATTTTATGTGATTTCATATGTTTTCCCCTAAGGATTTTCTGTTGTTGTTTCTGCTGTGGAGCAAAACATTTTATGTCCATATTATATCTTTAATGACAAGTGGAAGGGATACAAACACAGTGAGTATCTCTCGTCATATTGTAAAAATTTATGAATTTATCTCAACTCTAATAAATTTATAAAGGTATTATATTTTTAGATCATATTAAGACTATAAAAGAAGATGTAAGAATAAAGCAGCAGCAAAAAGTCTCTTAGGCTTGAAAAATACATTAAATTTGATTTGAAGATATAGATTACTAGGCATTATAATAGGGCATTCCAGGTGGCATCTTAAGCCTTTTGTTGTTTTATTCTTTCTCACTCTGTTGTTGAATAGATAGTTGATGTAGAACAGATATTGTCAGTCACATATTTTAGTGGTAAGTTTTGCATTGGCCCTACACTATAGTGTGTACAAGTATGTATTGTATGCAACACTAACCCTTTGAGTGCTAATATTCTTTTCTGCTTGTTGTGCCCTGTTCTGGTTGGTTATTCATGCTAATAAAGTATGTTTGGTGTTCTTCTTGCAAAATACTAATATACATGGTATATATAAATCTCTATCTCTGTCTGTCTGTCTGTCTATCTATATACTATGCAGTTAACATCATAACAACTTGTGGCCAGTTGGTAATCTTTCATTGCTTATGGAGCCTGTGAGTGGGGAGAGGCACCTGCTATACTGCACACTTGAACAACTTTATGGCAGATATTTTCTTGTTTTACTTACTTGAATTTAATAGCTACCAAGCTAGAAAAATAAATTTCTGTTTTATTTTAATTGATTAATGAAGCTTCCACATGATATCTACCTATAGATAATTTAGATATTTTATGATTCTAATTTTGAATAAGTAATAGCCTTGACATCCATTCATTAACAATTTGGTTCACAGAAGAACTTTATCTTGAATATTGAGACATGTGACAAATTGTTTTCTTTTTACTGAATAAAGAACGTATGGTACTAATGACCGGTTGTTTCACAGAAAAGCCTCTAATGATATCTGAATTGCAATAATAATACAAGAAACAAGATCACTAGGATTAGAATCTTATTTTGAATGCTAGTTTCTTTCTGGCCTACTGATCAATACTGATTATTTTTCTTAACTGGTTACCAATTTTTTAAAGCAATATCATATCAAAATATAATAAAAGCAGGACATAAACTTAAAGAAAATTACAACATTCATCATTTTAAAAGACAGATCTTTTAGACTATCTCTCCTTGGAGAAATCTGAGATAGTCTAAAAAATCTGTCTTTTAAAATGGTGAATGTTATAATTTTCTAAAAATAAATTGTGCAGTTTATTGTATTATGTAATATTTACATTTCTAAGTGAAATACATTTATCTGTGCCTTTTAAAGAATTGATTGTATATAAATCACAAAACAGTTTTGATAGCAGATTAAAAATGATCAATAAGTGTGGAAGATGAGAAGATTCACATAGTAAGAAAGCTGAAGTGAACTTCAAGGACATATTCAGCATTAGATTAATAAAGTTTTTAAGAAAATTCTTGTAGGACTTATTTTAGACTCATTATTGCATTATATAATACATTAATAATCATAAAATACTCTTTAAAATAATATTAGAATTCACTTGTAGTCTATGAAATTGGTCCAATACTAAATTCACAAAGTTGAATTTCATCAAATCTTATCTTCATATTGTCTACAATATGATAAGCCATCTTATTCTTTTAAATATTAGATCTACCCACTTGAATCCTCTGATTATAATAAGATTGAATACTTAGTATTTGACATTAAGCTGCAATTCATTTTACTATAAAGTCTCTGATTTAGATTATCCTTATAGTGATTAAAATTTAACTCCTTTTATAATTTAGTCAGTGAGGAATCTGTTTAATCGGTTGTAATAATTTTAAGTGACAGTGTTTGAAAGTAGTCTTTTTCTACTTTCAATGTGTATAATATAAATAGCTTGATATGAGCATTCAATTGTGTGTGTGTGTGTGTGTGTGTGTGTGTGTGTGTGCATGTGCTATGTGGTATGGTTTGCTACATTGGCCAAGTTAATTGAAAAGTTGCCAGATATACAGTTCATGCTGTGCTGTGAACACAGAGCAATAATATGTTGTATACACTTGATGGTTTGATGGAAAACAAAAAGTGAACAGGACTCTTTCTTGTGCTATTTATCTCCAGACTTTCAAAGCCATACAGGTGCAAGAATCCAGTACGCCTATTTAATGATTATTGTGATTATTACCATTGCAATGGCACAATGGATATATTAATAATTTATAGATTACTTGTCATTGAGACAAGTAATTTATTAGATTCATGAAATAATAATATGTAGAGTTTAACATATTAGAAATGTATAATTAACAACTTTGTCTTCATTCATTTGTTTGACTGAGTGTGTTTCTTTCTTTAAAAACTCTGATTTGGATATAAGTGACTTCCTCTAGATAATTCACTTAATTTATAGCTTCATCCTGTACATTCAAATTTTGTGGGTTAATTTGCATTATAATTCTGGGTTACATAAAACCCTTTCAAGCAAATAGGTAATACACTTTGAGTATTTTTGCCCTTCCACCCCACCTTCGCTTTTATCATCAATCTTCTTTGTGACAGGTGACACTTTCACTTCTTTTTTTCATGCTGTCAGTACATATATGATCTTATGAATCTATGAAATCCAAGATCTGTAAATGACACAAAACTTTTAAATTTTGTCTCTCTGAGACAGACTTGATACATTTAGGATAATTATCTCTTGTTGCATATACTTGCTTCCTTATTTTCTATGGCTGGAAATCTATACAATGTTTAAAATTTGCTTTGTGGAGATTTTCAATTCATTATTTAGTTTTATTCATAGATATTTTTGTTTATTTGTGCATTTAAGAAATATGAATAGGATGATTTTTCAATTTTATTTGTCAGCATAATTTTTATTCGTACATAAGAAGTTTAGTTAATTTTGTCTATTAATTTTTATCCCAAAATCCTTTACTGGCTTGTGGAATGAGTTTTCTGGCTAAGTATGTAGTTTTTCTTAGATATAGAATCATGACAACTAATAGAAATGCTTTATATTCTTCCATTTCTATTAATATATTTTTATTTCCTTCCTTTGCTTATGATTCTAGCTAAAATGCCAAACAGTATACTGAATGAGAGAGGAGAAAGGGTATATTTTTGCCTTATTCCTGATTTTCCTGGAAAATTCTTTTAGTTTCTCTGTACTGAGTATAATGTTGGCTCTAGGTTTATGATGATTAGCCTTTTTTTGAGATATGTTCATATATTACTATTTTCCTCAGGGATTTCAAGAGGAAGGAATAACAGGGTGTTTTTTTCACATTTCCTTCATCTTTTGAGATTGTTATATTATTTTTCTTTTAGTCTTTTTATAAGTAGCACATATATTAACTTGGATATGTTGAAATAACCATGCATCTCTGAAATGAAACCAACTAGATTATTGTAGTGATCTTTTTCATGTGTTATAGAATTCTAATTGGAGGAACTTTTTGAGGATTTTTTGCATCTATGTTCATCATAAATTTTTGGCTTGTAATTCTCTCTCATTTTTTTCTTTTCTTGTTTTTTTTTTTTTTGGTTATGTCTTTATCTGGCATGATAACAAGGTAGTACTTGCTAAATGTAAGAACTTATGGTATTCCTTTTTTTCCACTATATTTTAAAATTTGAGAAGCATCTCTGTTACATGTGCTTTTCATTTCTTGCAAATTCTGTTGTGAATGTTGTTTTCTACAAACTGACAGTGGGACCCTATTGCGAAGGACAACATCCACACAACTCATTAAACATAAAGTCAAGCTGATGCATATATGGAACCTTTACCTCTACATTTTCATCTCTTTGCTTTGGAAAGCTACTCTGAAGGCTACCAGAAGAGAAATGTGGACACCAACACAGCCAAAAAAAATTGAACTACAATTTGTCCTGCCTACAAAATATGTTAGGGTAATGGTGGCATTCCAAAACGAATCTATAATTTGACTTAAGGCCCACCCCATGGGAAGGAATCCATACATCTCATTGAGTAACCAAGAACCAGAGGAGTGGATCTTCCAGAGACCTTGGGTAATGCTAAACACTAATGGTCTAAAAGAAAAAAAAAAGGAAAGGAAGGAAGAAATAAAGATGGAAAATCCATTAAAATTTCAATAAAATGATTGCTAATGATATTGTGCTATGCTTATAGATTAGGGTCCTATCCAGTCATCTTTAGAAAGGGTTCTTCCAGCATCAGATGGTGATAGATGAAGTGACCCACAGTCAGTTATTAGATGGAGTGAATATAAATTTTAGGTCTCCATTAAGTCCTTCCCCTCAGAGCTTTGGAAGAGAGGAGGAAATGTTAAGAGTTGGAGGAATGAAGCATATCAAGAGAACAAAGCCCTCTGAATCAACTAATCAAAGTGCACATGAGCTTACAGAGACTGAAGAGCAAACACAGGCCTACATGGGTCTACACTAGGTCCTCTGTATACATTGTAGTTATTAGATCAGTGTTTTGGGGGACTCCAGATTATATAATCAAGTAGGTCTCTAAGTCTTTTGCCAACTCTTGGAACTTTTTTCCTCCTGATGTTGGTTGTAAGTATAGCAATAGAGAGAGAAACTCACCAAGAGGCTAAACCTTCATTTTCCTAAGGAGCAGAGGGTTTCAACCTTCTTGAAAAAAAAAAAAAAAAAAAAAGACTGACCTCAATTAGTTCACTCAAGTTGCTTTTATTTAATCATCACATAAAATTAATTGTGGCTGGATAAGATTTCAAACTACCAAAGTTATCTCGCCCTTGCTGTTCATGAGAGTTAGACAACTCACAGAAATCTCAGTCCCTTTTGACCACGGCTAATCATAATCAAAGACAAGAACTACATTTTTCCAGGAATGTTTTAGGACCTAGGTTTTTAAAGCTGCAATTCTCATGTAGTACCAAGTGCAGATTTTCCAGGGAGACATTTATTCAAGGTTCAAATAATCTTAGAATAGATTCTCAGACTCTAGTGATTAACCTAAACCTAGTAAAGGTTATGACACTAGGACTTCACTTTACATATCAGTACATAATTCTCCTATTGGGTTACCATGTCCAACTTCAATATGAAAGTTTTTGTTTCATCTTATTATATTTTATTTTGTGATATTAGGTTATTATTTTGTAGAAGCCCACTCATTTCTAATGAGAGACAAAAAGAGATAAGATCTGGAGGCCCAGGAAGTGTGGAGGAAGTGGGAAGAGTAGAGGGAGGGAATATATTGTATCAGAAAGTAATCTATTTTTTTAAAGCTCTTATCATATAGTACTATGAACAACCTATGATCAGTGAACAATGTGGATGAGAATCACTGGGTAAAAAAGCAAATTAATGCAATGTCCCTGATGTTCTTCTTTCCTCAGCTATTCCAGATCTGGCAGGGTCTTATACAGTAGAAGGGGTTTTCAAGTGGGTTTTAAGGGCATTGGTTATAGATTCCTTTCTTTGTTCAGAAGGAGATGTGCCACACATTTCTGCAAAGCATTGGTCATGTATGATGAAGGGACTCATATGATCTTGTCTGTCCTGGCGAGGGAGTGGCAGTGGAGAGATGCCAGAGGAGAGGATGCCTTTGCCTTCAATAATGTAGTCACTGATGAGCTACTTATCCTCCAGAGGATAGCTTGGTACTTATTGTCAGGTAAGTATCCTTGTTTAAACCCAGTGGTCCAAAGACAAAATGAAAATCAAAACAAAATGATGTGAAAACTCTGGAGACTCCGTAGAAGAGGTAGGTTAGTGCTTGAAGGAAGTTAAAGAGGACATAAGGATGAGTGTAGTCAGAATATACATATGTATACATGTGATAAATATGTATATATTTATCAAATTGTCATGTAAGAAATGAATACATTAAATCTGGAAAATCATTTATGAGTTTATTAGTATTCTGTATTATTAAACATTCTTATCAGTATTTTAAATTATTTATCTAGAATTTTGTCTGGAATTTTTATTTTAAGAACATTTAGGACCTATTACTGCATAACTGGTGTTTTTCTTATGTTTCTCCATTGAAACTGCTTTTTCTGAGGTGGTTTGTGGGATGAATTTTCTTTCAGTTGTATTCTTTCAATGAAATATACACAACATTCAAATGGTACTCCACTTTGGTTGAGCTTTGCATGCCAGAAGTGAAGTTAAATCTGCTTATGTGCCAGGTTAACTATTAGTACTTTTATGCCCAGATTAGAGTATTAAGTGTAGAAGCAAGCACACCTCATGAACAGGCATGTAATATAAATGTCATGCTACCTAGTTAAGAAGAATAGTATGTTTACATTCAATGACTATTGGGAAACAAAAAAGCAGGAATGGTAAGATGGACACTCGGATATTAACATGATAATCTGTGGAAAGGATAAGGTTGAATCAGACTAAGATTAGTAAGAAATCATTTGGAGAAAAAAATCAAATGAGAACAGTGGATTGAAGCAATAAAATAGCTACTATACTGGTAGACAGAGGTTAAATATTGCCACACTTCAGAAAGCTTATAGTTACAATGTAAAATTAAGAATGAATTGAGGTCAAACAAAAATAGCCTAGAAAGTAAAGACATTTCCTCCCAGGCAAGCAAATATATACCATTTGTCTCTAGCTGGGTAAATAAGTAAATATAATAAAGGTTTAAAATAAAAGTGAGAATATAGGGTAATGAAGTGAGAAAATAATATTTTAGGAACTTTATGAGAAATAAGAAAGTATATGGGACATATAGGAACAATAGTAGAGTTTAAAGAAGAGTAAAATGGAAAAGCATGATGAATAATTATAAAACATAACTGAAAATTATAACAAAAAAGCAGAACTGTTATGGACATTTATGCAAGTGCATAAATTCAAAACTAACAACAAAAACAAACACCTCGCAAATAAACTCAGCAGTAATTTAAAAGCAAAGTATAACAAAAATACATCTAAAAAAATAAACATCACATTTGACAGTATTTCTTCCTTGAAGTGATATATATTTAAAGTCATTTTCTTCCCTATGATGTCTTAGGTAGCAAACTGTGCTATTATGGGAGTTATAATTAACAAGTTGACTTCAGTCCTACAAAATCAGATATAGAGTATGTATTGCAGTAGTGGAAATAGAACTAATTCCTTTTGCATTGAATTTCTGTTATAGCTGTTATGTCTGAGTGTTTTGTTGTTGGTATTTTGCTATTTGACTTAATCAGCTGTCTCTGATTCCATTCTGGCAGTAGACTAAGCAATTCTGTTAGATCAGAGTTAGATGATGGGTAGCCATGTAGAATCCTCTACTAATGGAAGAGTAAGAATATTGAAAAACAAATCAGTGGAGGAGCTGGACAAATATATTTGGCCTTACTGTTGTTTTATGTGTTTGTTTGTTTGTTACTTGTTTTTCTATTCAGTGAAGATAGGAGTAAAGTTATCTTCTTCCTAAATCTTTTCTGCTGAACCATAGTGTTGTCCACATGAGGTGACCTTGTGGCTATTTTTGTCATCAGAAATTTTGGAGGAAGAAGATATAGTAAGAGAGGGTGTGGTTTTTTGAGTAGGTATGGCTCCCACATTTATGTGTTTGAATGGTTGGCCGATATGATGGCTGGTCTTGGTGGAGAAGGTGTGCCTTTGTTTAAGGAACTGTGCCATTGTGTGGGTAGGCTTTGAGGTTTCCTGAGCTCAAGCTCTACCCACTGTGATTCAGTCCTCTTTTGCTGCCTGCAGGTCAAGATGTAAAACTCTCAGTTCCTGCAGCACCAAGTCTGCCTGCATGCTGCTATGTTTCCCTCTGTGATGATAATGAACTGAAAACTCTAAAACTGTAAGCCAGTCCCAATTACATGTTGTTGAGGGAAGGTCTAATATTGTTTTTGATACATTGAATTCAATACTGAGATCTGATTACAGCCCCTTCTGAGGCATTCTCTTGATTGGTTAATAAAAGTCGCTTATGGCCAATTAGCTGGGCAGAAAGAGAATAGGAAGGCGGGACTTCCTGAGATCAGAACAGGAACTCTGGGACACTCAGAGACTCTCTCCTTTTCCGCCAGGAGACATAGAAGGAGACAGACATCTGGAGAATGCTGGAAGGTAATCGCAGGCACATGACAGTTTGGGATTAGGTGATCCGGGTTAACTTAGTGTAGATAATTGAGAGTCTGCCTAGCTAAGGGCTAAGTGTTAAAACATTAAAAGGTCTTGATGTGTTTAATTAATGGGGAAAAGACTGCAGCGGCTTATAGGCCCTCAGTCCAAGCAGTTTGGGGCCCTTGGACTTCCAGATTCCCATACTCCCCTTGAGCCTAGGTGAATTTCCCACCAAGCCGCTGGTAATTCTACCGACCTAATATAACAACTTATATTAATTAACAGAGTTTAGGTTACAGGTGGTATAGGCCACCCTTGGTCCCGGGGTTCTTTCTCCAGGATAAGTTAGGCAACTGGTTAAGGTACTCAGGCCAGGCCGCCTGCTCCTCTGCCAAGCCGCTGACCTAATCTTACAGTTTATACTTACTAATGACTACATTAATTAATTAATTTGCAGTTTTGACATGTTTTCCTTGTTAAGAATTGCCTTGGTCATGGTGTCTCTTCACAGCAAAAAACCCCAACTAAAACAGAAGTTGGTACCAGGGACTGGGGTACAACTGTGATAGCCTGACCATGCTATTGTTTGAAGGAGTGTGGATTTTGGAATTTTGGATTAGGAAAGCAGTGGAATGCTCTAAATGGGGCTTAATGGACTGTACTAGCAGAACCATGAAAGACAGTGGTGTTGAGGGTGATTTGAACTGTGGCAGCCTGGCTCAAGAGGTTTCCAAGGAGAAGAATTCTAGTATGTTGCCTAGAGACCATTGTTATGATATTTTGTGAAGAATGTGGCTTCTTTTTGCCCTTGTCTGAAAAGTCTGCCTGAGGCTAAGGTGAAGAGATTTAGATTAAATTTATTGGTAAAGGAAGTCTCCAAACAACCTGGTATAGATTCTGTCTGTGGTTCAGTATTATGAAGAGCCTTATGATCAAATGTAGCAAGCTGAGAAAGGAAAAGTACAAAATGTATGGTTCAAAGATTAAAGTGTAATAGGAAGTAGAATGGAGATAAATCCTGTGTTCAAGGAGATAAACGGACTAAAGATATTAAATGGAATTAAGGGAGTGGTGACCTCAAGCCATAATTTCCCCCAGCTGAGCTTGTATCTTGGAAAAAGGATGTTCCCCAAGGGACATTGTCACAAATTTTAAATTTGCAATGCATTTGAAGTTGTAAGAGGGATAGTTATACCATGTTAGGTGTTATGACATAATTATTGTTTTCATTTGGACATAAGGAATTATGATTTTGTGTCAAGTTGACAAGAGGTGGTTCATGATGTCTATATTCAATTGTCAATTTGACTGTATCTTGAATGTAATGAATTATAATCCAGAAATGGAGGGCACATCTGATCCAGATCTTGAGGCAAGAAGACAACATGGCTTTGATCCAGATCTTGAGAGTGAAAGACCTAGTTTTTTTTTATCTAGGTCTTGAGGTGGGATAACACACAGTTTTCATCCAGATCAACACATGGCTTTAATCCAGATCTTGAGGCATAGTGGCAAATCTTATAAAGATATATAATGAAATGGAATTAAGGAAAATCTTAGGTCTATGATTGGTGAACCTTTAGTCCAAGCACTCAGGAGACAGAGGCATGCAAATCTCTGAGTCCAAAACGAGAATGGTCTATAGAGCAACTTCCAGGACAGTCAACTTTAGGTGATGAAGGAAAACATGGACAACAGAAAGCTGGTGAAGATGTAATTGAATGAGAGGGCAATGTTCCAACCCCAGCAAGCAACAGAACTTGGCAGATTTAGACATGGGGTTTTGGCTTTAGAATCAAGGATAGAAATTCCCTCGGTTTCCAGGGAGAGCTACTGATATGTGTGAAAGGGATGTCTCTGCATGGAAGTCCAGAAAGGCCATTGCATGAAAGGAGTTATGGAATATCCCTGCACAACTATGGAAAGTTGTTGAGGCCTGGAGTGTGGCAGGGACATCCCTGTATGGAGGTCTAAAGAGCCCATTGTGTGAAGCTGTGAAGGTGAAGCCTAGATTGCTTTGGAGACCTCAAGATGTTAGAGATGCCAGAGCTATGGGATGCTAGCAAAGAAAAGCTGCTAATAGGGAGTGGAACCAGCCCAAGAAAAAGAAAGGTGTTGTAATCAACAAAGCTGAAAGGAGTTGCAGATCTGAAAATATTTTAACATCAGAAATGGAGATGCAGAGTTTGGAGTTTGCCCAGCTTACTCTTGCTTTGGTTTAGTATATCCTCATGGTACTTCTTTCCCTAAGTTTTGGTATGATCATGTATATCTTATCATATGATATGTTGGAAGTATGTGATCTGTATTTTTATTTTTATTTTGTACAGGATTACAGTTAAGAGATTGCATGAATTTCATAAGAAAGTTTGAACATTACACTTTTAAACATAAACACTAAACCAAATAGTAGAGAAAGTGGGGAAAAATCTTGAACACATTGGCACAGGAGACAACTTCTTGAATAGATCACAAACAGCTCAGGCACTAATATCAACAGTTAATAAATGGGACCTCATGAAAATGAAAAACTTCTGTAAGGCCAAGGATACTGTCAATAGAACAAATGGGAGCCAACAGACTGGGAAAAGATATTCAGTAAACCCCACATCTAATGGTGTGCTAATATTCAAAATATGTAAAGAACTCAGTAAATTAAATACCAACAAACCAAATAATCCAATTTAAAGATGGGGTACAGAGAGTTAAACTGAGAATTCACAAAAGAGGAATATCTAATGACTGAGAATCATTTAGAGAAATGCTCAATGTTCCTAGTCATAAGGGAAATGCAAATCAAAATGACTCTGAGATTTAATCTTACACCCCTCAGAATGGTCAACATCAAAAAGGATGTGGAGAAAAGGGAGCACTCCTCCATTGTTGATGGGAGTACCAACTTGTACAACTACTTTGGAAACCAAGCTGACATTTTCTCAGAAAATCGAGAATAGCTCTACCTCAAGAAGTAGCTATACCACTCCTGGGGATATACCCAAAATATGTTTCACCAAACCACAAGGACATCGGCTCAACTATGTTCATAGCAGCTTTATTCTTAATAGCCAGAAACTGGAAATACCTAGATGTTCCTCAACCAAGGAATAGATACAGAAATTGTGGTACATCTACACAATGTAATACTACTCAGCCATTAGAAATCATGAAATTTGCAAAGTACATTGTTGGAATCAGAAAAGATCATCATGAGTGAGGTAACACAGAAACAGAGAGATACAGATGATATATACTCACTTGTAAGTGCATATTATCCACTAAATAAAAGATTATCAGGCTACAATCCACAGACCCAAGAAACTAAGTAATGTAACAAGGAGGGCTCAATAGATGATGCTTGAATCCCTCTCTAAGTAGGGGAAATAAAATAGACATGAGAAGTGAATGAAGAGAGGCAACTGGACAGGAACCTACCATAACTGCCATCTGAGAGGCTTTCCCCGTCAGATAATGGAAACAGATGCAGAGACCCACAGCTTAACATTAGGCGAAATTCAGGGAGTCTTGTGGAAGAGTGAGGGGAAGGTTTGAGGGAGCTAGAGGAGTCAAGGCACCACAGGAAGACCTACATAGCCAATTAAATCAAACAGAGGGTAGCTCATAGAGTGTAAACCACCAATCAAAGAACTTGCAGGGTCTTGTCCTAGGCCCACTACACATATGAAGCTGATGGGCTCTTTGAACTTTAAGTGGATCCCCTAATGATTGAAGTGGGGACCATCTGACTTGGTCTCTGTTTTCTCCCTCTGGACCTCATTTTCCTAGCAGAGCTACCTTGTCTTGCTTCATTGGAAGAGGAGGCATTTAGTCCTAATCCATTTTGATGTGCCAGAGTGGGATGGTATCAGGTGGGGGGAAGGGTTATGAGGGAAGTGTGTGAGACTAGGAGGAGAGGAGGGAAGGAAGGGAGTTGCAATTGAAATGTAAAACAAACAAACAAATAAATGAATAAACATTGTTTATTTATTTAGTGATAGACTATGGAGACTTTTGAAGTTGTCCTAAATGCATCTTGCATTATGTTATGGTTAAAAGCCTGTGGGGGTCAAGGAATGGAATGTGGTGGTTTGAATATAGATTTATGTGTTTGAATGCTTGGCCAATAGGGAGTTGTCCTAGTAGGAGGTGTGGCATTATTGGGGTACACGTGACCTTGTTGGTTGATGTTTCACTGTGGTGGCAGAGTGATCCAATCTCCTCCTAGCTGTCTGTGTAGAAGATGTAGAACTATCTTCTTGATGGTAATGGACTAGACCTCTGAAACTGTAAGTCAGTTCCAATTAATTGTTGTCCTTTATAAGAACCATGGTCATGATGCCTCCTCAGAGCAATAGAAACCCAAACTAAGACAGAAGTGTTTTTCCATAGTGACCTCCAAGTCTGTAATGTCTATTTACCTAATATTCTCCCATCAAGAGTTAAGACTTTCAACTCATTTAGGAGAATGAAAAGTCACTCTGAGTACTTCAGGCTGATACTGGGGTTGTAGGGGGATTTGGATTCTCCATTCTTGCTTATTTCTAGCCATCTCCTTCTTGAAAGTAAGAATATCTTATTTTTAATATTATGGATGTGTGTGGGTATGCAGTCTTCTAAGTGCATGTGGCTGTGGAGTTCAGAAAATGGCATTTGATTTCCTGGAGCTGAAGTTACTGGTCATTGTGTGATATCTGGCATGGACACTAGGAACCAAACAAAGATCTTCTATAAGACTGGTAACTGCTCTTTAGCACTCAGGCCTATCTCCCCAGCCCCCAAATTCCATTTTTGATGCTCTTTCTAACCAGAAGCACTGTGTGGAGTGGGGAGAAGAAGAGCCCTAAGGAACTTAGTGAAAGCATGACAAAGATACTGCCTTGGGATGTACTTCATCCTCAGCCTCTACAGATCAGATACATCCCACACCTCAGTATGGGAGCATAGAATTCCCTAGTTCCTCTTCTCTCAAAATATTCCACAGTCCAGATATGGGTAACAGAGAGGATGGAAGGCTTTGGTAAAGATTCCTGTGGATCTTTGTGGAAGCTTCTTGGGGTGACTGCCCAAGCACATTGTACACCTCAACTCCTATCCTTTCTTACTATGGACATGTATAGGACATTTGGACTTGCCTGGCTTCGACTTCTCTGATTCTAGGCACTATCATAGCTTCCTTCTAGCTGTCCAAGGATACTGTATTGTCCATTGTCTGGCAGTTTCCACTGACCATAACTTAGTCTCAGGCTTGTACTAGGTCTTTTGTCAAATGAAGTCTTCCTAGAATTACTATGATAATTATGTGGACTAATTAATGTTTATAAGTAGTACAACATATAGTAAAATATGTTTCTAATTAAACTTTTTCCTTTTCAAAGTTATTAATGAACATATGGTAACATGAAAATGGTAAAATACTTGGAAATGGAATTAAACCTAGTATCATTGAAGGTACTTGCTATAAATTAGAAATCTGAAACCACTTTTGGTCTGTGTATAGTGTTTCAACACTAGATATTTTTCCCTGGACAATCAACAAAGGGATTTTTAGATATTGCCCTTGAAGATCTCATCTGCTTTGAAGGAAGTCTTCCCCTTCTCACTGTAGTCATTATTTTCTTATTAAACTTTGTCTAGGGGTAGGATCACAAGAGATATTCTTTTTCCTTATTAGCATATCTACTGATATTGTCTTGTCCTGGTCTTGCTTGTGCAGCAATTTTTAGGAGACACACTTTCACAGAAGATTTCCTGCCATCCTAATACTTCACACATTTTGGAACCTTAATCCATTGATAAAGGAGCTGTGATGTAGATGTATCCATTGGGGATGAGCTTCTCATAATCTATTGATCTTTGCATTGCATCCTGTTTTGGTTTTCTGTGATGGTCTCCATTTTGTGCAGAGAGTTTCTTATGAGCTTATGATATATGCTAATAATTTATTTGAACTCTTCTTGATTTATTTATGATTTATGATGTTTAATACCCATCGCTGAAGACAATGCATACAAGTCTCATCAAACCCAAAGAAATCTAACTGATCTCTGAAACCGAACTTTTTAATTATTATTTAACACTTATTTATTACTAAATTCACTTATAACAAACACCATTCATTTCTTAACTATTAATCCTATAAATTCCTACAACCCCTTTAACCTATCCACTAAACCTATTGATAATCATAACAATTACTTTCATACCCTTTTAGAATGATACAGTCTCTGGGGCAGGTCCTCAGTCGTCAGGAAACCAGTCTCGGGGGTAGACTCTTTAACGCACTTAGCAGTCCTTTTCTGGATCTCTCAGACGCAGGTTCGTCAGGGTAAATTGGCTATCGAAGTCTCACTTTAAATAAGGCTTGAGGCTTTCTTCTCTCTGGGAGACCTCAGCGTCTGTAGGCCACCTTACTTCTTTCGTACCAGCAACTCTGCCGTTCTGCCTCAGTCTTTAAAGCTGGCCACAGTTCCGTTCAGGCCACTGTTCGGACAGGTCAAACCCCTCTAGGCAAAAGCTGAGCCACAGGGTTTAGTCCTTGGCCTTTTGCTGTCTTGCCGAGGCTTTCTCTGCTCACCAGCTTCCTTCTGCCTCAGGGAGATCTGGCCATTGGTCTACCAGAACTTTCTCCAGCAGGACTCTCGGAGCTCTCTCATATCGGGGGCCCTTAGCACGCACGCGCCCCTCTGGCGTCATCCACTTGTCCTTAAATAGGATCACTCCTTGTTCCACCTGCTTCAGCTTAATTTGGGCTCTGCCCACTTAGCAGTTGAAAGCAATGCCAGGTCATAAAGTCTTTCCTTGTTTCACCTGGCTTCAACCTTGTTTTTCAGTCCAAAGAGACTCCCCTCATTTCACCTGACTTCATCCATAAGCTGATAAGCTAATTGCTCACAGCAGTTGATCTTCATGCCCCGAAATAAGAGACTGTATCAGAAACTTATATATTCACTAAATCTAACTTATATTAATCTATCAGCCCCTTCAGATCTCTAAGTAAAGACTTCACAAATACTGAAGTATTTGTGTTCATAGTACTAGAAGGTACTCTAAATCCTACCAGATGAGAAAGAATCATCAACTCAGATGCAACCTATAGTAGCAACATTTTTGTTGGATTTGGTGGTGCAATATTGGAACAAGTGTCATATAAGTAATCAAACATTCTCTGATTGAATGTAGGGCCCTGTTCATGAGATGCAATAAATGCCTGATACTGTTTAGGCTGAGACCCTAAGAATGAATAGGTTAAAAGCCGAGGGAAAAAGCAAATATTATTGTTCTGCTAAAGAAATATAGCAATAAAATGACTCCAAAGGACATTCTTCTACACCAATACATCAGCACCTCTGTTTGCCATTATCATAGAAGATTTTTCTTGTAGTATATAGTAACTAACAGAGAGACACCACTAGACAATATGTAGAGAGTGAGAGACTTTGGAGCACACTATCCTACGCAGAAAGATGTATCAAACTCCTCCCCTCAGGACTCAAAAAGCTCTGTGGAAAAAGAAGCAGAAAGATATAGTAAGAGCCAGAGGTGATGGATAAGTCTAAAAAAAAAAAACAGTTTCTTCCAGACACAAGAAGACTGATGCATGTAAGAACTCACAGAGAGTGTGGCAACATGCACAGAGCCTACAATAATTCAACTTAGATAGGGACTAGGCAGTGAGATTGAGGTTGACATAGCCTCCCACCCTGAACCAAGAACATATCTACAATTGACACCTTCTGGCAAGAGAAAAATTAGTTTTTTCCAGTGGAGTCTTACTAGGTATATTAATCACACTTGAAGGTAGATTCAATGCCTAGGACTTGTTGGCCAATACAAAACAAACTCAATAGTATTTTGTGGGCATTGATACCACATTAATTTGTTTTAGCATTTTTTTGTCTTACTTTTTTCTCTTGTATATTTTAGTATTCATTCTGGTATTTTTGATGAAAGGCTTATTTTGTGTGTGTTTCTTGTTCTTTTGTTTGTTTAAAGAGGGAGAGCAAGGAGATAGATTAGTGGAAATGATCTGGGAGGAGTTGAGGATATGGGAAAGTTTATTCAAAATATGTTCAATAAAAATTTATTTCAGTTAAGAAAATTAAATATATATGTACTTATTATCTATAGCACTAGGTATATATGAATAATATGATTTAAGGAGGCTTTATATAACAATGTTGGTGTCATTTGTCCTTTATAAATTCTCTGTGTCTCATTTTCCATATGTATTGATCCTTCTCTCTCCTCCCAGTTATAGCCCTTCACCATTATTCCTTTTCACACTTTTTACAACCTATATAGTAGTATTTCCATCCCAAACCATTACCTCTGGTTTTAATACAGTCTTGGTTTCTATTATTACTACATGGTGTATATTGTATATTTACATCTGAGGATTTGGAATAAAAATTCTCAGATGAAAGAGAACACATATTTGTCTTCCTGAATATTAGTTATGTCACACAATATCTTCTCTTTTTGGTCAATTCATTCTTTGGTAAAATTCATGATTTCATTTTAGATTATAATGAATAATATTCCATAATGTATATCTATTAACTATATTCTTAACATTCATCTACTGATAAATATTTTGATTGTTTCCATTTCTTTGCTATATTGAATTGGGTATTAATAAACATTGCAGAATACGTATCCAAGGGGTAGGATGCTGAGTTTTCTGGGCATATGGAAAAGACTGGTATAGTTGGGTCATATGGTAGATTCAATATTATTTATTGAGTATACTCAATAGTGATTCCAAAGTGATGGTACTAATTTACATTCCAACTAACTTAGCAGCCTTATTTGTAATAGCTAGAAAGTGGAAACAACCCAATGTCCCTCAACCGAGGAATGGATATAAAAAACTGTGGTACATCTACACAATGGAATACTACTCAGCCATCAGAAACAACAAAATCATGCAATTTGCAGCCAAATGGATGGAACTAGAAAGCTCATTGTGAGCTTTCCCAGACTCAGAAGGATGCACATGGCATCCATTCACTTATAATCGGATTTTAGCCGTATAGTACAGGATAACTATACTACAGCCAATGCACCGAAGAGAACAGGAACATAGACTTTGTTACCTATCAATGAGATACTTTGCCCTAGTGGTGCTGCCTTGTAGGCCCCCAGTGTATGAGGAGGCTCTTGGCCTTCATATGACTGCTGAACTGGGGTAAGGTTCTGATATGTAGGGACACTCCACTCTGGAAGAGTGTGATGGAAGGGATAGGGGGTAGAGTGTGGGAAGGTGGGACTGGGAGGGGTGGAAAGAGGGCACTGTGATTGAGATGTAACCTGAAGTAATAAATAAATATTTAAAAAAATCTAAAAAAAAAAAAAAAGATTAGCTAGCACTCTTACCAGTGGGCCGTTCCTCCAGTCAGTAGGTTTTCTATTGTTGGTGTCATTGATGTTGTTGTTGATATATGTTCTTCTTTTAGTCAGTAATAAACATTTTTTATTATAAAAAAGTGTTTCTCATTCCCCATAGACTTACCAGTATTACTTGTAAGACGTTTTGTGGATTTTAGCCATTCTGACTGAAATGAGAGCAATCTCAAAGTTGTTCTTAATTGCATTTCACTAATCATTAAGAGTGGTGACTACTTTTTTGAGGTATTTCTTAGTCACTTTTATTTCTTCTATTAATAATTCTGTTTAAATACAGAAATCATTATTTTATTGTAAGTTAGTTTGAATAAAAATGTATCCCATAGCTCATAAGTATGAATACTTTGTCTCCAGTTAGTGGAACTTTTTAAGAAGGATTAGGAATTATACTCTTGCTGAAGTAAGTATGAACTTGTTGGAGGAAGTATATTACTAGAGGAGAATGTCGATATTTAAAAATTCCATGGCCTGTCTACTCTCTCTCTCTCTCTCTCTCTCTCTCTCTCTCTCTCTCTCTCTGTGTGTGTGTGTGTATGTGTGTGTGTGTGTGTGTGTGTGTGTGTGTGTGTGTCCTATCTCTCTCCATCTCTCTGTCTCTCTCTGCTTTCTGATGATCAGGATCCAAGCTCTCTAGTGTTCCAGCACCATGCTAGCCTTCTCCCCATCAGGATGATCATGAGTTCACCTTCTAAAATTATAGTAGCCACCCAAATTAGATCATGAGTTCACCCTCTAAAATTATAGTAGCCACCCAAATTAAATACTTTATTTTATAAGAGTTGCCTTGGTCATGGTGCCTCTTCATATCAGTATGACAATAATTAAGACAAATAGTATCATTTGTTTTCTTGTTTCTTTGTTTTTAGTTCTTTTTGTATACTGGATATTAATTCACTGTTAGCTAAGGAGCTGGAAAAAATTCTCTCACATTCTGTGATTTTTTTTCAATTGATTGTTTCCTTAGCTGTAGTGAAGCTTTTTAGTTTTATGACATTCCAAGTGTTAATAGTTATCCTTAATTTCTTACCAAGTGGGGTTCTGGTTAGAAAGTCCTTTCCTACTCATATATCTTGTACATACTGTCTATGCTTTCTTCTAGAAGTTTTAGTGCTTCATTTTTAAAATTGAGATCTTGTATCCACTTGAATCTAATTCTTGTATACTGATAGATGTTGGAGGCAAGGTTTTTTAAAATCTTAATGTTTACCCCTAGTAATACACCTCCTCCAACACTTCTATTCTCTGCCTGTGGATATCCAGTTTTCCCAACAACACTTGTTAAGATGCTATATATGAATCTCTAAGCTGATTCTATAGTTTGGTTGCAGTGAAACAGACAACAACAAACATGAATTTGCAAGTATCTGTGTGGTAAGACTTAGAGACTTGACTGAATACCCATTAATATTATTTATAGGTCATGATAGTTCTATTTTTTACACTGATTTTTTGGAATGGCCACAACAGTTTATATTTCTATCAGCAGTGGATAAAGGTGTCCCTTTTTACACAACTACACCAACATTTTTTGTCATTTGTTTCATCAATGTTGGTCTTGGTCTCCTGGGCTATGTAATAAGTCTTTGCCTCAAAGTTAAATATAACAAAATGGCCTGAAGTTACACTCTACTGGTATCATCCATACATAGCATATGTGAGGCAATATATTTAATTTCTAGAACCAAAGTAAATAAATTGATAAACAAAAAATAGAAAAGGACCAAAAATATCAGAAAATCTTAAAAGTAAAGAATAAAATTATGAAGTAGACATGTTATTATTTGAAAAAAAAAAGAAATTCATTAAAAATCTATAAATACTTTTTAAAATCAGAGAAATGTCATCTTTGATGAAAACAAGGTCATGTCTCTATACATAGCAATGAACACTGAAATACAAAATATTAGTTTTCTATCAGCAAGTAATTATTCATTGAATTTCTTTCTATTTTAACTCAGACACTTACAGTCTGTGCAATGCTACTTATTCAAGACTGTGTTATAGCACAAGTCATTGTAGAGTTGAAATAGATGTCTGACTTTAAATGAGAGAAAAAAAACTGTTACCTAATAAAAATAATTGATTATTTCATGGAGAAGAGCCATTCAGCTTGACCGATCCCCCAGAATAGATTTTTGGATTTCCTTACTCTACTGTGATGTCTACTTCAAGAGAAAGTGGAACTTAACTTGGGTCATGTCACCCTTATTATGTTTGACCTTGGTGGGAAGGTGATTCAATATGCATATGAATAAGTCTTATGAGAAATAAAACCTCTTGTCCTTGATCTAGAAATGTCTTGTCCACCTCCTGTGTCCATTAGTGTGTGGTAATCAAACTAGTCAGGTGGCAAAATGGAATGTTAGCACATCCCTCATAGCTTTTGGTATTTTTTTCTTAAAGGCAGTCTTTTTTCATGAAAATCAGGAAGTAAGAAAACAAAGACAATATTGATCATACCATTTGAATGAAGATCAGGACAAGTCTAGAGAAAAACTAAAAGATCCCAAAACACCCTTAAGTGTTATTTATATGCCAACTGAGACTCCCTTGGAGAAAATAATGTTTTTCTTTTGAAGGGGTTGTCTAAAGGAGATAATTTTCTGGTTGCTGATGGGGGCTCATGTCTATATCCTCACCTTAGCTTTAGAACCCCATCTGGTTTGGACCTGTGCAGGCCCTGTATATTCTGGCACAGTATCTGTAGGTTCATATGCATATCACTCCTATTGTGTCCAAAGGACACAATTAATTTGTCATCAACAATCCCCATTGCCTCTTATAATCTTTGTGCCTCTGTATTAGCATAATTTCCTGATCCCTAAAGGGAAAGATTTGATGAAAATACTCATTTAGGACTGAGTTAAAACAGTGTGTTGTGTTGTGGAAGACACAATATTTGTAAAAGTGACCAAAATTAATAGAGATATTTGTATCTATGTTTTTATAATGTGTTTGCAGTGCTCACTACATAGTCTGTTCCATAATACTATATACATATATACTAAAAAGGATATATGCCTGGCTTTACTCAAAAGATACCCACACTTCTATCAATCAAATTGATAAATTTATCATCACCATCATCATCATAATCATTTTAGACATTTCATAATTAATCCCATTAACAAATAGGGCTTTGTGTGGTAATATAACATGTTGTATCATAATAAAAATTCCTAATACCTTATGACATACTGAAGAGGAAGCTTTCAAAGCAGAAAGGAGACAGTGAAAACTAAATATAAGTTATAAAAATGTTTCCATAAATTAATCTACAATCACAGTTCTTTCAATATGGAAGCAATATGAGCCTTCATGTCTTCATTGGAAGATTACACAACTTGCTACTATAAAAGTGTAACATCAGTGTACCAAAAACTATGTAGAAATGAAAAAAAGTAAATCCTCAGAAATTTAAGACAAATATAACCTTCAAAACCAAATTCAAAACAGTATGAAATGTGTCCACCTATGAACTAAATTAATATATATTAGCTAAGTTAATAAAGAAATTTATTTGTAAAATTATAATTTATTAGAACTTAATTATGTCCCTGAAGTATACTTAATAACTGAAAATTTGTCAATGTACTTGACCACATTAGTAAAATAAAGGAGACAAACATAATCAATTCAGTGAAGAGAGACAAAGCATGCTATTAAATTTCATATATATTTATAATTCAAAATCTGTGTTAAATAGTAATAACTATAATAATGATAATGATGATGATAATGGAGCTACTCAGATCTGAAATGAGTGATTATTGAAAGAAATATTAAACTAAAGCCTAATTTTGAGATAGTTTTTGACAAAAATAAGAACAAGGAAAAGATATTTCTAGAATCATTCTGCTCAATATTGCATTGGGTATTTAGTCAAAATGATAACAAGATTAAAAGAGATAGATGGAATTACCATTTGAAAGGAAGAAATTAAATGCTCATTTTTCACAGAATAAAACTGTGATCAAAGCAATTAGTGAGAAAAATCTAACTATTGATCAAAAAGGAGAGAACACATAAAGTAACTCAAAATCTCATACTTGAAAACACTAAAGGGTGTAGTCCTTTAATGTTGGAACAAAGATAAATTCATAATTAGTATTGAAGAGCATTACTTATTATGACAAGCTTTAGATGTAGTTTGTTGATAAAGGATGTATTTAATAGGTCCAAAGCCATGTGTTTGATCTCTAGAACTGCAAAATATTTTCAAAATGCATTACAATGTCATGATATCAGTGGTCATAATACAGAGATAAGCTAGATAGTTACAGTCTCACAGTTAAGTTTTAAGTTGTTTAGGAATTAAAATGATGTTCAAGGTCTAAGAAGATGTTTTTAAGTTGGTAATGCAAGTTAGGATGGAAATTGAGTTAGGTATACAACTTTAAACTTATTGAGATAGATAGACAATAGAATATCATCATCAGTTACTGAATATGTATGGACTGGACATTGGGAATATATGTTATACATTATGATTTTCATAATTGTCCAGTTTTTCTTATTGTTTTATATTGTATTTATTGTTATAAGAAAAAGAACCTTTTATTGGACTAAAAGGGGGAGCTTTTAGGCGGAAAAAGATACACCTTAAATTTTAAAAAATGCAGATAGGATGGTGAGGGGGAAGAGAGTAGGAGGGTGGGACTGAGAGGGGAGAGGGGAGGGGAAGTGATTTAGATATAACTTGAAGAAATAAATAAACATTGGGGAAAATAGCAATGTATATTCTGTGTTACTGCATGATGGAAATACATAATTTGCTTTTTTGATATTATAGGGGTTTATAGTTAAGGTATTTAACTGGAGTCTCAGAAAAAAAAAAACCTCTAGAATTTGTTTAAATAATGTTGAGATTTTGAAAGAATTTGGGAACTGTAGTACTTACTTTTCTGCTACTTTGATAAAACATGATGGCTAAAAGAAACTTATGGAAGAAAGGTCACTGTTCCAGAGGGAAAGGTTACAATGTTGTGGTGAATGGGAAATGGAGAGATCACATCCTAAAACCAACCATAAGGTAGAGATAGCAAGCTAGATGTGGATCACGATTATGAAATTTCTGAGAACACCACCAACATCCTCAAGACTTTCTTCAGCAAGGATTCAACTCTCTCAATTCTCTTCAAACAGCACCATCAACACACTGAGGTGTCGTCGGCCACCTGTTTACTGCTCTGATGTTATGTCTGACAAAACTGTTCCCCAATGGCATAGAGTAGATATTTAACTGAATATAACTAACCTGAGAAATTATTGAAATTCAAATATGAAGCTTAATTTCAAATGAA
>CAJQZJ010033276.1:256927-333745 GCA_907164525.1 Lophiomys imhausi
GAGAGAGAGAGAGAGAGAGAGAGAGAGAGAGAGAGAGAGAGAACTCGTGTGGCCAGAAAAGGTTCTTAGAGTCACTGGATCTGGGGTCATGGCCAGCTGTGAGCTGCAGCAGCAGTTTCTGGTAAGTGAGTGGGTCTTTTTTTTTTTTTTTTTTTTTTTTAAGAGGAAGAGGTACTCCTCATTATGGAATCACATCTCCTCCATTCCTCAAAGCTTTTCTTTTCATTTGGTTTTCTGAAACAACGTCTCATGTAAACAAAACTAAATTGTGCTATAATAATATTCAAAGAAAATCAACTTGGTATAAAATTCTCATAAAGGAAACACTAGAAATTTTGAGTAAATGTCTGTTATTCAGTATTGATATCCACTCTAAACACAAATAAATTAATCTACCTTCCTCATTTTTCACATTAAAATAGCATTGAAAAAATTTTTAATAAATAAATTTATTTGTTGCTTCAAGTTACATCTCCATCATATTGTCCTCTTTCCCCCCTTCCCAGACCCATCCTCCCACCCTCTATCCCCTAACCCTTCTATCCCACTCCTCTGGAGTTGAGTGTCCCTACATAACTGTCTCTCGCCCCAGTTCAGCAGTCATATGAGGGCCAAGAGCCTCCTCATACACTGGGGACCTACAAGGCAGCACCACCAGTGAAAAGTGTCTCATTGCCAGGGAGAGAAAACTAAAAAACAAACAAACAAAAAAGTCTATGTCTATGTTCCCTTTGGTGCGTTGGTTGTAGCATAGATATCCTGTAATATATAGCTAAAATCCTACTATAAGTGAATAGATGCCATGTGCATCTGAGTCTGGGTTAGCTCACTCAGGATGAGCTTCTCTAGTTCCTTCCATTTGGCTGCAAATTGCATAATTTCATTGTTTCTGATAGCTGAGTAATATTCTGTTGTGTAGATGTACCACAGTTTTTTAACCCATTCTTCGGTTGAGGGACATCTGGGTTGTTTCCAGTCTCTAGCTATTACAAATAAGGCTGCTATGAACATAGATGAGGAAACTTCCTTATGATTCTGTGAGGAGTCATGTGGGTGTATACCCAGAAGTGGTATGGCTGGGTCCTGAGGCAAAGCTATTCCAAGTTTTCCAAGATATCGCCATACTGACCTCCATAGTGGTTGTACAAGCCTGCACTCCCACCAGCAATGGAGGAGGGTCCCCTTTCTCCACACCCTCGCCAGCCTGTGCTGTCATTTGAGCTTTTGATCTTAGCCATTCTGACAGGTGTGAGATGGAATCTCAGAGTTGTCTTGTGTTGCATTTCTCTGATGATTAAGGATGTTTAGCATTTCTTCAAGTGTCTCTCGGCCATTAGGGATTCCTCCTTTGTGAATTCTCTATTTAGCTCTGTCCCCCATTTTTTGTTTGGATTATTTGGTTTCTTGGCATTTAATTTCTTGAGTTCTTTATAGGTTTTAGATATTAGCATTGAAAATTTATTACTTTCTATTGAACAGTTCAGATTAGATTCAGATAATATTTATCATGTTTATGTTGATGAAAACTGTGTAAAGAACTGCATTCTAGCTAGGCTGAACTGGTAACATGTTGGTTAGAGCATAACTCCACGTATTGTAGTTTTAGCACTCAATAGTCTACTTTCTCACAGTTGTAGAGCTTGAATAGGGTGACTTCAAGGTGCTACTCTGCCATCCATATTTATGATGATCTTACTAAACCTTAATTATTTATATCCAAGTTCTATCAACAAGTAGTTATATTGGTAGTTTGCTAGATCTTCATTATAATACTATCACCCCAATGTACAGGGCATAACAATTAAAACAAAACAAAGCAAAAGAAAAGAAAACAAAATAAAACACAAAATCCAATGTTTATGAACTCCTTGCATAAAAGAGCCAAAACACCCAGTTCTTTTCTCCCTCTTTATTCCATAGTTCTGCCAACATCCTCATTGCCTCAATGAAGATAGTAATGATGAGAACAGAGTGGGGAGGGATTGTAGTTCTTTTGTGCAGCCTCATAGGTTGCATGCATGGAGATCCAAATGTATTTGGCCACTGACTTCAACATTTTTCAACATTTTACTATGCATCAATCTCCTCCAGTTTAAAGTTCTACATCCAACTCAGCTTCAATCCTAACTTGCATCACCATGTTAAAAACATCTTCTTAGATCCAGAGCAACCCTGTAATTCCTAAACAACTCAAAATTTAACTATGAGACTTCAACTATCTAGTCTCCAACTACCTCAGAGACCTGAGAAGGATAAATATATCTGATTAATCAGGAAGTGCAGGCCCAGAGCCATTTGTTGAACTGAAAGGGGGACCTGTTGGCAGGAAAAAGATATACCGTGAACTTAAAAAAAAAAAAAAAAGAAAGCAGATGCCCCCATGTGTGAGGGGGAAGAGAGTAGGAGGGTGGGACTGGAAAGGGGAGTAGGGAGGGGATTGTGATTGGGATGTAACTTGAAGAAATAAAAATATTTAAAGAAAAGGAGTGCATTATTTTATTAGATCAGAACAGGGGGCCTTAGAGAGCCGTCACTATTTACTTTAATTTTCAGTAATATCTTTATTTTATTTTCACTCCTTTTTGCCATTATCAAAGATTTGCACAATCTAGATAAGAACTCTGAACTGAACTATGTCTTGTGCCTACCTGTACAAGGGGCTCAGGCAAGTTTTGAACTTGTGATACTCTTCTCTTCAGCTCCAAAGCTGGGATTGTAAGTCTGCACTCCAGATCCCATCTTATTCAGCTATAAAAAGTATATGCAGTAGCTCTGTAAGATTGAATACATTTAATAATATTTGTTATTAATTATTATTACTTTAGATATAACATATTTTGGGTGTCTTCTTTCATGGTCTTTTTTATAGGATCTTTTATAAAGCAGACTTATTGTTTGATAGAATCTAATGAAGCATTTTTCAGCATATAATCATTAAACCCATTGTCACAAAGATATACCCTTGAATTTTCTAAATACATTAACTTCTTGTCTATATATTTGACTCTACATCACATTTGGAGTTAATTTTATATAATATATAATATAATATTTATTATAATATGAGGGTTCAATTTGTTATGTTTACTATTATTAAGTTGATGGGTTCTAAGAATTGCTGTGGAGGCAAATTTCTAGGGTGGATTATTAAGATTGTGGTAATGGAACTGGAAAGCACTAAGTATCATCTGTGTGACTTGAATTGAAATGAAGAGGGAGATAAGCTGAGTGCAAGCATGCATCCCCCACTGCTCCCTGGCACTACAGTGTGACCAGCTGTATCTCATCCTTGCAACCATGGTTTCTCCACTCTGATGAATTGGACCTTGGAACCATGAGTCAAAAATATTCTTCTTTAGTTTGTTTTGGTTGTGTATTTTATAATAAGGATGGGAAAAGTAACAAAAGTATCAATTACTTTTTTTGTGGTTTTGAGCATCAGACTCAGAGCATTGTGGGTATTAGACAAGTGTGCTACCAGTAAGATACATTCCTGGTTTCAAAGTTATTATTTTTTCTGAAATGACAAATCCACAGAACCATTAAAGGGTAAAAGCTAAACACTCTTCTGTGGAACTATTTTTATTTCCTCTCTTCTGTTACATTGTACTTTATTTTTTAAAAATATTTTGTATTTTATACAAAAAAATCGTCAACAATATTGATCATTGTGCCTTTATCTGACTCTTGAACTTATATATTGACATAGATTAATTTTTATACCAATTTGATTTTGCCTTTATAAAAAATCTCACAATTTAGGGACTTTAGTAAAGAAAATACATACTTAAAAGGACCTTGAAGGCTTTTTTGGTGGTAATAACCTAGTTGGGGAGTACAGTTAGTCTCCTTCCTGTGATGGAGGACTGGGCCTCCTCTATGTGGGAAGGCCATTCTCTTCTATGCACCACACAGCTTCTTTGTGTGTTGTGAGGTCATATGGATTGGTGAGGAAGAAAGGGAAACCCACCATGCCATTCATTTTAGCCAAATAATTCATGGTGACTAATAAGGTGACAGATGTCACAGTCCAATTACACTAACACACAAGATATACATTTAAGTAAATAACCTATATAATCAATCTTTTGTTTACCATATATACATATATTTATGTGTCAATATTTCTTTGAAATAAGTCTATATATTTAGCTTACATTACTATAAAATGGGAAATATTTAGTTTTCACTTAATATATATATATATATATATAATAAAAAAGTTAAATAGATTTTGGTATTGATTGATTAAAACAGTATCACTGGGTATACTTCATGTTATATGCACTGATAAGTGATAGTATCAGAACAAAGGAACAATAATAAATCAATATATGTTATGATAAATTTACTCATGTACCTAATTTAGAATATAGTTAACCATAAAGAAAGTAATCAAATAAATTGAGGAATCAATAAAGATCTGAACAAACTTTCAAAGTATGATATGAATATAGTGCTATGAGTTACAAATGAAAGTGAAAAAGAGGTTTCTCAACATTGATATGATTCAGTGATTCATTTAAGTATAAATCAAATCAGCAGAGAAATTTCCTGGAAAAATGTTTACCATTCTCTGACTATGAAAAACTTAGTAACTCAGAAAGCAACTTTCTGCTATTAGATAATGTGTTTATACTAAGTTATTTCCTATAATGGAACAAAGCAATTGCCACTTTATAACATCCATCAAATTCTTCTTATTCTTCTACAGCATCTGTTTGCAATAGGTTGCATTATTCTTCATAGGTAAAGTCTTCTTGGCAAGAAAATTACAATATTTTTCTCTTTACATATTTTATGAAAGTTAAAACCTTTACTGAACAAATTGGTAGAGTAAATACCCATATATTAGGGAAATATAAGTATCTCATTTTGTATGGCATCAGAAAAAAAAAACAAAAACAAATCTGCTTTGATAAAAGGAATGTGGATGCTGAACCTAAGTTGAAATATTAATCATTTGAGTATCAGGAAACCAAGTCTGTGTTGCATAAATTGATACAATCCCATTTTCCATGAATTCCCATTGTTTAAAAATGATTATTAATTTTAAATGGTGTATGACAATAAGCAACATTTCAGAGGTATATATTAAAAGAAATGTAACTGCTATAATGAAATTGTTTAATGTTTTCGAGTGACTCAGAATGATAGTGACAAGTTTGCATATGATCACACAGCAGCATTCATGAAAACAGCAATATCATTGTGGGAAGTACCAGACAGGTGTTTGGTTCTATTTACATTTTATGGATGATGATCACACTGAGCAAGTTAGCCCTGAAGATGACATCAAGGTCATACAAAGTAGAGCTTAAGTTTATTTACAAGGATGAAAATTTTGTGATAGGTAATCTGGGATAAAGAAATGGGAATTTTTATAGGACCCACTGAGCATTAGAAAAGGTCACTGGAACATTATGCCACCATTTTGAGTGGTATGCTGAAACAGCAATGATTTGACATTTTGTTGCAATGTTTCTGAAGATATTAGAATACTGAAATCATGATTGGTACACATATAGTTTGGCACAGAAAAATCAAATCAAACCTGTATAGTTATTCTCCATCCTAAGAGTACTTTATAGTGTATGCCCAAATTATCTATATATCTATATCTATATGTATATATATATATTTTACTAATAATACTTTTGCATATGTCACAAAGTGCTTCAGTGATCTGCAAGTTGCAGAAACTCTACTACCTCATGGAAAGCCTTTACAATGATGGCATTTGCAATCACTCTACAGTGTGCCTCTAATAGCCTTAATATTTCCATTAGCTAACAGACACTGTCACAATATTTTGTATAGCAGCTCTCAGAGATTAAGATGCAAACATCAAATAGATTTCTTTACCTAAACAAATTTATTTTAAATGCATTAATTTATAGTAGTAGTAGTAATGTAAGATCATTAACTTTACTATTTAGTAAAATGACTATTTGATGTCACTGTTATAACACTACAACTGGAATTTTAACACAATGTTTTTCTCTTGGACCACTATATTCAATATACTTGAAACAATTGAGAAATGAGCAGTGACTTATATTTAGAATCTTCAATGTTTGTAAACATAAAGATTTATTTAAGTGTGAGCTTCTAAATCATACCATTCAAATGGAGATAGAGTCTTCACAGTAGAATGTTCTGGGAGGCAGTTAAATCCATGAGCTATCCTACTTAATATGTCTATAATGGATATGTAAAAATACAGGGGAAAATGTGGCCTGAATGTTTTATACTTAAACCTTTGTTTCTAGGTAAATCTAAAGAGGTTTTTCACAGTAGAATATTCTGGGAGGCACTTAAATCCATGAGCTATCCTACTTAATGTGTCTATAATAGATATGTAAAAATACAGGGCAAAATGTGGCCTGAATGTTTTATATTTAAACCTTTGTTTCCAGGTAAATCTAAAGAGTTTTGTTTTTTTTTTTTTTTTAAAGAAAATTATCGGTAGATTTTTTTTTTAGTTACTAAAGGTATTAAGTTTTCAGAGCTCTAACCCTAAGTTGAGCAGAAGTGATAGTACTTAACAAAATTTCTTATTGATATGAATAACACTTTATTGAATTTCTCTATTATATAAATAGATATGTTTGTATCTAAAGAAATGGATGTTATATGTTATAAATATTTTACAATCTGAAACATTGATTTTTATATTTAATCTATTACTTTCTCTCTTATATAATTCATTTTGGGTCTATGGAGACTCTTTCTGATCTTATACACAGAGATCTGATGAAAGAAATGTTTGTGGAAGGTTTAAATTTCATTTTTTTCACTCCTATTTACTTAGTTTCTCACTATTATCATCCTTTAAAAATGTCAGGTTAAAAGGTGAAGATTCCAAATTCTGGATTCTTTGTCATCAACCCAGGTCACCTTGACAAGATGGCACTTAGAATCTACGGTAAGTGAAGCAACAAAAGTATAATTTCACACTCTCTGTTTTATTTTCTTTGTCACTTCCAGTCTCGTTAGAGATGGGAATTCAGCTTTGCTATGTCATTGTGTGTTCTGTTCTAATTTTGTGAGGACATCTCCAATAAAGATAAGTGACATAGCATGTCTGAATTATTCGACTTGTCATTATCCAGCTCAAAAATGATCCTATTAACAAATTGCCAGACTGTTGTTAACAATGACTTTGCTGTCTGGATTGGTATTTTGGTCCCCCTCCAACTGTACTGAAAGGTAAAAACACCATGTTATGCAAAGCATAGTTAACTTTATGGAAAAAAATCTCTTACAAGAAGGTATGTTTTTCAATTTTGTGTTTTCATGGGTTCTGTGTGTGTGTGTGTTTGCTTGTTTATTATGTTTTTCCTTATTTGTTTGGTTTGTTTTTCTGTTTAACTGTTTGTGGTCTAAAATGGGAGAGGAAGAAAGGGTGTAGTGGGTTGGTAGACCGGAAGAATCTGGGAAAATTTACATGAAGGAAAAGAGTAATCAGAATATATTGCATAATTTTATTTTTAGTAAAAGACTAGACCATAAAATAGAAGGAATGGATGAAGCTAGTAATCTAACATTTCTTGGAGTGTTACCCTAATCATTACATGGTTTGCAGAACTTCTGTAGATGAGTGTCTTCATATAGCCTGGAATGAAAGAACTATTTTCAGACTCCATAGTGATCTTACTTATCTAAATTATGAGTTTATTATACTTATTTTGCAATATTCTTTACTCTTTGAAATGAATTGATCAGTTTCCACATAGTAAAACTTTCTTGAGTTTTTAATCTTCAGCTCTTACTGAATTTGTCATTCTTGGTGCATTCATTGTGATTGCTAACACAGTTATATAGCAAATACTCAAATTTACATAGTTTATATTTTTGGCTAGTTATTCTATTCCATTAATCTATTTGTCTGTCACTCTGCAGTTACTTTATAAACTGTATATTGTCTTAACTTTTTGACTTCGAGAATGCAATATACTGTATGCACTATATTTTACTTACAAATCACAGCCAAATGTTATAGTTAAATATTTAAATATTGAAAAACTGTTTTTCTATTAATAATCTAAATATATAATTGTTCTTTTAAAATGGAAACTATTTGATACAGGAATTAACAGTATTTTAGAGTTTCTTATTTAATTAGAAAATTGTCCTCTGTCACTTAATGATTAAGAATGCAAAGTGCTCATCGAGTGCAAAGCAGATGAAGCAATTGAACTGAAAAACTGTTAACATCCTTAGAAAAGAGTTCAGTACTTTAGCTATAGCAAGAATTTGGAAGGACTTTATATTCCATGCCTCACTGAAAATATCTGAATTATCAGCTAAGGAAATCATAAGCACATAAGGGACCATGATGAGGGATAAGACAAGTATCATAATAACAGGATAACTTCAAAAGTTTCAGAATTTGGAGAAAGAATTAAAAATTAACCTTTGAGATAAGATAAAGAAGTTAAGGATACATATGTCAAGAAAAAGGACTTAGTATAGCAGTCCATTGACAGAATTACTCCACAGAACCAAGATCATGTACTCCATCCCCACTCAGAGACTTTATTTAAATCTCTAAGTCAGAATATTGGAAATTTTTTGAGCATCATATTATATAATAAACACAAATGGGAATTCTTGGAATAATGCTGGATGGAACAGTTTCTAGGGAAGAGGGTGTAAACCTGTCAAGTAGCTGCAACTATAATTCTATTTTACACTATTTCTATAAAGCAAACCTCTAATTTTCTCATAGAGAATGTCAGTATCATAGCATATGCTTCATGAGCATTCAAAATATCATATTATATTTAGTTTCACTTGTTGGAGGAAGGTCTAATAAATTAGTTTCGAAAGGCTGATTTCAATGCTGAGATCCAGTTACTGCCCCTTCTGAGGCTTTCTCTGATTGGTGAATAAAAGTCACTGATGGCCAATTAGCTGGGCAGAAAGAGTATAGGAAGGGGGGACTTCCTGAGATAGAAACAGGACCCTGGGTTTTACACAGAGGAATCTCTCCTTCCACCAGAAGACATGGAAGCAGACAGACATGTTTGAGAGTTCTGCAAAGGTACTGAATGCCACATGGCTGTTTGAGATTAGGTAGTCTGGGTTAATTTAGATTATCTAGTTGAGAATCTGTCTAGCTAAGGGCTAAGCATTGAAACATTAAAAGATCATGGTGTATTTAATTATTGGAGAAAGGGCTGTTGCAGCCTATAGGACTCCAGTCAAAGCAATCCAGGACCATTGGCCTCCCGCCAAGCCCCCGGGTGCAGTCCCTCCAGGCTGCTAGCAATTCTGCTGGTCTAATATAACAGTTTATAATTATTAATAAATATTTGGCAGCTGCCCTGTCAAGCTGCCTTGCCAAGCTGCCTCACCAGGCCTATATGCTTCTAAAGAAAACCAGCCTGCCAATCTTCCAGCCGCCAGCTGTTCCACTGGCCTAATATAACTTATCATTATTAATAAAGGTATTAGACAGAGTTTAGGTTGCAAGTATGAAGGCCACCCTTGATTCAGGGCTTTTTCTCCAGAAAAAGTCAGGCCACCAGTTAAGGCTGGCCTGGCCTGCAGGCCTACCACAAGCTGCTCTGCCAGCCTGATCTTATAGTTTATACTTATTAAATAAATAAAATTGATAACTAAGTTGCAGTTTCATTCAGTTTTGAATAAAATAAAGTATTTGATCAAGATTACATGTTATTTAATCAAGTTTTTGGTTTCAATACATTGTTGGCAAATAATATTCTTGGGACCAAATATTTCCTGCAGCCTTTGTGGAACATCCAAGAAGCTCAGAATAATTCTACATATGGCACTGAAAACATTCAAAAAGTAAGAAATTGGTCCCATGTAAATTTTATGAAATTCAAATTTGGTATGTGTAAATAAAATCTTGTTAGAAATAGACACATTGTACAATTGATGGAAAGTTGTTTTAGTTGTGTTGACTCACTCAACTGGAGATTACATTGTCATTTATCAAAATCTTTATGGCAACTTTGCAGCCATAAATGAAGGCACAATATACATTTCCTTTGACAATTAGTATGTTTTAATCGTTTTGGCATCTCTATTTTTTTCTAAAACATTGACCCATTATTCATTATTATAATATCAGTACTATCCCTCATTATGGTTTCTTTTGTGGCTATGATTTCCTTAGCTAACACATTATCAGTGAAACATAGAATGAAAACCCTTTTTTTAAATATGTAAGTTAATTCTTAATATAGTTAAAGTATATCTCTCATATTATTTTCTGGATTTCCTAATATCATTAAAATTGCTAAATTTAAAAAAAGGAAAATAAATATTCATATTGTAAAATCTTGACTTAGGACTGATCTCCATAGATGCATATATATTTTCCTTATTTACTGATTTCAATTTAAATTTGTTTGTTTCATTCTATCCCATGTCATGAATTGCATCCCTATTTTTGGAAATCTCGTTTTAGATTTTCAATGTTGTCGTTTCAAAAAGGTTTTTGTGTTAGGTAGTTATAACTAAGCTGTGATGGGGCACGTCAACTTTGTAATACTGATGCTCCTTCTCCAAGGCAGTGAGCACCTGGGGCTACATCAGATGCTCTGAATGTCTTTCTAGCAACTCTTTTCCTGTTTCAGCCAGAAGGGCAAGCTCAGTACTTTCTCAATGGAAACAATTGCATGTCTTGGACTTGTAGTATGATCTCCTTTTTTTTTTAATCCTGTCCCATTTACCTTGTTCCAAATTATTTTCTCATTGCAGTGTCAATGTTAAAGGACTACTTAAATTAAATGATAGTGCTAATTTATAAAACTTCCGTTGACTGGTAAATTCTGTCTAGTTAAGAATTCCATTTCCCTTTTCCATAGAAAATAATATGAAGATTTTCTAGAATTTTTTTTCCTTTGTTGTCCTTAAAGCTTCAGTAATTTTATTTTCAGAATATTTTAGAGGATAGGATGAATTTTGCGACATGGAAACAGTAACTCATTTGCATATGTAAAACACTCACGCAATTCCTATAAAACTCTTTAGTACATTTGTAACTTGAACCAGGAATTACTTACTTGGTAAAAGAGATTTAAAGATAAGTTACAAAGGCAAAGAAAATGTTTGAAAAGGCAGCAAAACAGAGAAGATGGAGTTCTTCTTTCAATAAGGTCTCTCTGATCAAGGTGTTGTAGGTTGAAGGCTCACGTGCAGACTCATGGTGAGGCACAGTAGACAGGTGAGAGCCAGAGAATTCTAGATGGTATGTTTTTTGTTGATCAATGTTCTTAGAATTGTAAAACAAAAGGAAAATTATTGCCTAAAAATAGTTAGGGCATGTATTGTTTTAGTTCCCTGTAGAAAAAGTTAATTAAATCATTTTCCAGTATTTATACTAAAGTTTATTGGTCAGTGGTGGTAATTCATAACTCACCATTATAAATGAGCAAATACAGACACCTGGTTGATTTTAACAAGACTTAGCCTGAATAGTGCAATCTTGGTCCAACTAAACTAGCTTATAATTCTGTTCCCCAGATATAACCCCATATATACATATATCTCCTTGTGCTGTTATTCTCCAAGCTATGCTGATGTTCCAGGCCACATGGAATGATCTTCTCCCATTTACCCCATCATGTGTGTCCTCATTCGTGTGCCTCACTTCTAATCTTTCTTCTTGCTCCAAAAGCCAGTAAAACTTAGCCCTGCCTCCCTGTCTCTTTATCCAATCTCAGACCTCAACATTTCTTCAACCAATTGTTAGCAAGCAAAGTAGCAGACAGCAAGCAGCCTGGGGAACAATTAATTAATATTTAGAATACATAACGGATCACTACATCAGTTCCCTGTCCCAGGAAAAGTTAAATTTACAATAAATTATTAACTGATGAAAGATATCTTTTCCCTGGAGAATGTGAAATATTGAAAAACAATGTTTCTTTGAGGAGAGAGCTGTGAGGGAAAAATAATAGAAAGGCAACTGGTGTTAGGTATGATAGTGAAATTCAAGCCATTATAAGCCCTAGTCAGTTTTTTTTCTATAACAATGGCGTATTAATCACAGCTATTGATCTGGTATATTTTTACCTTTCTTACAAAAAGGAATTTAAATCTTTTCCTTTATTTTTCTTTTATAATTAGTAATTTAACAAATATACTTGGCACCAAAATTTCGGCAAACTATTTTTTAATTGTTATCAAAAGCAAAATTTTCCTTTCCACCGTAACAACAGAGTTCTATATTTCTTAGTGAAAATAAAATGCTGAAATTCCATGAGTTGTCTCATTGTGGAAGGTTACCAGTATTGGGAATGGTACATGTTTGTATTACATGATGTTGAAAATGAACTTCTCTGAATACTTTTCATTTATTCTTAAATCTAAACATAATGAATAAATGTGGTTGTTTGAATGAAAATGAGCTCCAGGCTTAGTCCCCAGTTAGTTAAACTGTTTAGGAAGGATTGGGAAGTATGTTCTTGTTAGAGACGTGTAGCATTGTAAGAGGAAGTATATCACTGAAAATGAGCTTTGAGGTTTCAAAAGCCCATGTACAACCATCTCTCTCTCTCTCTTTCTCTCTTTCCTTTTTCTGTGTGTGTAGGTAGTGGTAGGTGGGTTTAAGTCTGTGTCTCTTTCTGGTTGTGTGTGTCTCTCTCTGCCTGCAATTTGCAGATCAGACGTGAGCTCTCAGACACTTCTGCAGTGCCATAGCTATTTGCTGGCTACCATGCTCCCCACCATGGTGATACTGAACTAAGCTCCTAAAACTGTAAGCCAGCCACCAGTTAAATGCTTTGTTTTGTAGGACTTGTCTTGGTCTTGGTGTTTCTTCATATCAATGTAACAGTAACTAAGGAAGATTTTTATATTTTAGAAAAATTTTGTCATCATTGTACCTTTCTCTAATTCCTGAATTGAAAGAGAAAATAAGTTTCCTGTTCAGTTTCTTAGTTAATGCATGAATTTCCTTTCTCAATTAATATTCACTAAAACAAATGAGATTAAGAATAGATTTCTGAGCATGTTAATGAGGGCTCTAAATCTGTAGTGCACTCATTGAACTAGTGTGGGTGATTATTCTGTGGTGGCTTTTTTTGATTACTCTTTTCTCCTTGAACTTAAAAATTCATTCTTCCCAACATGATTTTTTTTTTGCCATGACCTTTTAAACTATAATCCTGGAAAAATAAATAAATGGAAGTATATGAGGAGACCTTCATTCTGGGACTGACAGAGTAACTAGACTGGGGTCAGAAAACAGAAGCAGAACAAAATTACAATAAATTATCTCAAAGATTGTAGTTATATTACTCATACTGAACATCAAAATAATAAACAATGAGGAGATAGAGTACCTCTTACCAATCCAGATATTTTTAAAAGTGAAATGAATTGGACTGTAGATATTCATATTGCCCTTAAAAGCAAGCAAAGATGGTCATGATCAAAATTCTACTTTTGCTATACAGACAGTTTTAATACACAAAATCACTTTTAGATTTGAAACTCATTGGTGAAATTACATCGAAGTTACACACTAATATCAAAATGAAGATAATGTGATATATAAGCCTTTAAGCAAAGTAAAATGAATGTTAAAGAAATTATATATAACTTGGAAAACACAAAGTGAAAGAAATACTTCTTAATATCTTTGTAGAAATAGATTATTGTACTAGAAGAAGGGAAGGTACACGTCAAATCCTTCTTTTTTTAAGTTAGCAAATAAGAAAGCAACTTTAAATGAGTTATCTTACTTTTCTTTCACAAACTAATCAATAACAACACCTTCTCACTAAAGATAATTAAAGTTGACCTAATTAGATTGCTTTCACTTACAAACTTGTCATGTAAAAAAAGTTAATTTATTATCCCACCCAGTTCACAACTGGGATTTATTATAGTATAATAATGGAATTATTGTTGCAAATCTTAAAACAAATCATAAACGCAGTTAGTGTTTTTGCTTGAGATTTCATCCTTATTATGAATTATAAATCATAAACATAGACATTCTCTGTCATACCTGGTAAACATGAGTAAGCACATATAACTGTATGTCAATATCAAATTAACTCTAATTGGCACATCTGATGTTTGTCATATACAGAAACCATGGAAAAATTTATGAATAAATTTCTTAACATTTTCTAAAAAGTTTTATCTTATTATGAACTTGTATAAATTTCTATCAACTACTTACTATCATCAATTGGAGAAATAAAACTTTTCTTTTGTATTCCTTGAGACTTTACTTTAATCAACTAATTCTTGAGATTTTGCTTCTTCATTACAGTATGTTAGTTAAGGGTTTGGAGTAGTAGACTATAACCTTAGTGTTATAATATTTAGGATATTTAAATATGACTACACTTGGAAAACAGACAGGCTTTGTTTACCAGAGAGGAGAAAAGTTCCCTCATGTTGTCCCATAGAAATGAACAGAGCTCTACCTCATGATGCCATTGACCTCACATGCTATATGCTAGAAACACATGTCCTGGGGATCACTATTTGTTAAAATACTTTAACTGATTTATGATTAATGTTGCAATTTTAATTTACTTCATGTTGTGTGCTCAGTATAAAGATCTCTATATAGGAATAATGTTTTTCTTGAAGACACTCACAGATTAAAAGCATTTCCATACTATACTACTCAGACTTAAAGAAGCTAAGTAACTAAGAGGCCCCAAAGGACAATGCTTGAATCTCACACAGAGGGGGAAATAGAATAGAATAGTGGAAATAGAATAGAATAGGTGAAGTGGATGAAAAGAGGGAAATTGGTAAGAGAGGGAGAAAGGAGGGAAAGGAGGGGGGTGATCAATTGGGAGAGCAGAGACAAGAGGGAAGATGGCTGGAAGAAAGATGAGAAACCAAGGGGGGCATCACTGAGATAAGATGGAGATGGCCACTGGGTAGGCCCCTGGAAGGATATGGGGTGACTCTAGCTGAGACTCCTAGTAGCGAGAGATACAGAGACTGAAGAGGCTTCCTTCTTGCTAAGTAGGACTTCAAGAGGAGGGAGGGGATCACCAACCCTCCACAAACCTTCAATCCAAAATTCACCCTATATACAAACATGCAGAGATAAAGATATAATAGAATTTGAGGGAATATCCAACCAATGATGGGCCCAACCTGAGACTTACCCCAAGGGAGAGAACCAACCCCTATTACTACTAAAGATACTCTCCTATGCTTATAGACAGGGGCACAGCATAACTGTCCTCTGAGAACCTCCACGCAGAAGAGGGTCCAAACAGTGGCTGAGATTCACCACCAAACATCAGGCAGAGAATGGTGTGTCTTGTGGAAAAATGGAGGAAGTATAGAATGATCCAGATGGGACAAGAGCTCCACAAGAAGTCTCATAGAGACAACTAACCTAGGCCCATGGGAGCTCACAGAGACTGAAACACCAATCAAAGAGCATGCATGAAATGGATCTAGGCCCCCTACACATATATAACCAATGAGCAGCTTGGTCATCACATGGGTCCCTTCGAAAATGGAGCAGGGCTTTTTCTGATGCCTGCTTTTTGACCACTTCCCCTAAACAGGCTGCAGTGCCTAGCTTCAAAGAAGATGGGCTCAGTCCTGATGAGACTTGATATACTAGGGTGGGATGGTATGGTCTGGGGTGCCTCCTCTTTTCTGAACTGAAGAGGATGTGAAGGGAAAGGGAGGAGGGTAGGACTGTGGAAGGTGGGAGGTGATTATGATCAGGATGTAAAAAGAATACACACACACACACACACACACACACACACACACACACACACACCACACACACAGCTCATCCTACCTTTCATTCGCTTTGTGGATATTTCTCTTTTATTGTTCTTGATATTTTTCAACTTCATTTTTGTTTTACTTTTTATTGGTTCTTTCTGAATTTCACATCATGCATCACAGTCTTATTCTTCTATCCCTCCCTTTGTACCTGCCTTCTACTCTTACAACCTTTTCTCAACAGAAAAAGAAAAATCTTCACGTGGAAGCTGTAGTGTGTCACAGTGTGTCCCACAGTGTACCCTTTGTCTACGTGTCTTTGTTTGCAAATGTTCATCTCAATGAGTCATTGGTCTTTTTCTTGTATACTATCAATACTGGAACCTCACTGGGACTCCTCTTGGATATCCTGTAGTTGCCCTGTGTCACAGAGATCCTGTATTTTTGGATCTGTAGGACTGATCCCTTCATGTATTCCAGCAGTTCATTGAGGAGTTCTGTGTTGGTGTGGGCTAATTCAAAGATCTGGATCTGGGCCTGAGAGGTATCAGTGGCAATTAGTCTGGTAGCACCCTCTCACACCACTGGGACAAGCTCCCCTGATCTGCCAGCCAGCAAGGTGTAGAGCCAGCTCTCCTACTGGCATGCCCTCAGGCCTGAATCATTTATGCCCATGCCCTCCTTATCAGCTCTACTGTGCTGAAGGCTAGGCGGCTGGCTCTCCCACTCTCATGCCCTGGGGTTGGCTCACCTCCAAGCCCAGCAACCAGGGCCAGATCTACCCTGTAGCCCAGAGAATGTACAGGGCTTGCTCTCCCAAGTGTTGTAGCTGGTGAGGGTCAGGGCTGCTTCTCCCACACTCATGACCCTGGGCCAGCCCTCCAGCCTGCTGTAGATAGTTAGAGACAAGTAAAGTGAAGAAAGCAGCTCTCCCCAGTTCCCACCACCAAAAGGCAGATAAGAATTTTGTGACCTTCTGAGTCTGGGTTAGTTCACTCAGGATGACCTTTTCTAGTTCCATCCATTTGGCTGCAAATTGCATAATTTCATTGTTCCTGATAGCTGAATAATAATCCATTGTGTAGATGTACCACAGTTTTTTAACCCATTCTTCGGTTGAGGGACATCTGGGTTGTTTCCAGTTTCTAGCTATTACAAATAAGGCTGCTATGAACATAGATGAGGAAACTTCCTTATGATTCCGTGAAGAGTCATTTGGGTGTATACCCAGAAATAGTATGGCTGGGTCCTGAGGCAAAGCTATTCCAAGTTTTCTAAGATATCGCCATAATGACCTCCACAGTGGTTGCACAAGCCTGCATTCCCACCAGCAATGGAGTAGGGTACCACTTTCTCCACACCCTCGCCAGCATGTGCTGTCATTTGAGTTTTTGATCTTAGCCATTCTGACAGGTGTGAGATGGAATCTCAGAGTGTCTCTCGGCCATTAGGGATTCCTCCTTTGTGAATTCTCTATTTAGCACTGTCCCCCATTTTTTGATTGGATTATTTGGTTTCTTGGCATTTAATTTCTTGAGTTCTTTGTAGATTTTGGATATTAGCCATCTGTCAGATGTGGGGTTGGTGAAGATTTTCTCCCAGTCTGTTGGTTGCCATTTTGTTCTAATGACAGTGCCTTTTGCCTTACAGAAGCTTTTCAGTTTCATGAGGTCCCATTTATTGATTGTTGATCTCAAGTCCTGAGCTGTTGGTGTTCTGTTCAGGAAGTTATCGCCTGTGCCAATTAGTTCGAGGGTTTCTCCCACTTTTTCTTCTAGTAGATTTAGTGTGACCGGCCTTATGTTAAGGTCTTTGATCCACTTGGAATTAAGTTTTGTACAAGGTGATAAGTATGGGTCTAACTTCATTCTTTTACAAATGGGCATCCAGTTGGACCAGTACCATTTGTTGAAGATGCTGTCCTTCTTCCATTGTGCTGTTTTAGCTTCTTTGTCAAAAATTAGGTGGCCATAAGTGTGGGTCTATTTCTAGATCTTCAATTCGATTCCATTGATCTACTGGTCTGTTTCTATACCAATACCATGCTGTTTTTAGAACTATTGCTCTGTAGTACAGCTTGAAATCTGGGATGGTAATACCTCCAGATGTTTTTTTATTGTACGGGATTGATTTAGCTATTCTGGGCTTTTCGTTGTTCCATATGAAATTGAGCCTAGCTCTTTCCAAGTCTATAAAAAATTGTGTTTGTATTTTGATAGGAATTGCATTGAATCTATATATTGCTTTTGGTAGGATGGCCATTTTTATTATGTTGATCCTACCTATCCATGAGCATGGGAGATCTTTCCATCTTCTAAAGGCCTCTTCAATTTCTTTCTTCAACGGCTTGACGTTCTTGTTGTACAGGTCCTTTACTTGCTTGGTTAGATTTACCCCCAGGACACATATGGCATCTATTCACTTATAGTAGGATTTTACCTATATAGTAGAAGATATGGATACTAAAACACCAAAGGGCACTTGGACATAGACTTCTTATTTTTAATTTTTATATATTAGTTATTTTTTTCTATTTTTTAGTCTTTTTTATCTATTGTATGCTTATTGGTTTGTTTGTTTAGTAGTTCTCTCTCCCGGGCAACGGGACACTTTTCACTGATGGTACTGCTTCGTAGACCCCAATGAATGAAGAGGCCCTTGGCCCTCATACGACTTCTCAGCTGAGATGAGGGACTGTTATATAAGGACACCCCACACCAGAGAAATGGGATGGAAGGGTTAGGAGGTAAAGAAAAAAAAATGAAATGTGATGTTTCGTGTAGAGAGCTGCGACGTGCCGCGCCCTAAAGATGGCGCCTGTTTCCGCCTTCCACCAGCCCGACGGTGAGCGCTCTCAGTACTAAACAAGTCCATATTTGGCTAAGACCGCTGATCTGGCTTGCTTCCACATAAGTGGTCCTCTAAGATAGCACCACGTGGCTTTACTTGATTGGCTGTTCATATAGTATTTAGCCTGTGGGTTGGGTCTGCCCGGGCATTCGGAAGACTGTTTTCAAGGGACCTGAATAAACTGCTGGAGAAGAGCTTTTGTGAGTTGCGTTGTCCTTGCTGGTTGAGGGGGACGCGACAAGTGGTGGCCCGTACGGGGACCCAAAAAAGACTCAGAACTCCTGCAGTCAGGGGCAGCGCGCTGGTAAGTTCCTGGGATAAATTGGGACAATAAAGTTTCACGGAAAATAGTGAACAAACGGTAAAGTTTCGCAGAGATTGCGAACAAAAGGTAAAGTTTCGCGGGAAGTTGCGAACAAAAGGTAAAGTTTCGCGGGGAAACTGCGAACCGAAAGTAAATTTTTAATCATGGGATTGTCTGAGTCACATCCAATTTTTCTGGCTCTTCAGGAGCTACTTTTAGCTACCCTAGAGAGATTTTTGAATGAATGCAACTCCGTGGCTCTGTGGTTTGCGGTGTCCGGGAATCTTACGGTATCCTGCTGGGACAAATTAGGCAGGGACTTGGATTTTGCCTGGGAGCAAAGTACATTGCAGGGAGGAGCACGGCCTATTTGGAGACTTGTTCGGAGTTGTTTAGGAGATCAGAGATATTGCAAGGCAGTGGAAAAAGGACAAAAGACATTAGAACAGTTAAAAGAGGAGCGCTTGGTCAAATCTGGGAAAGATACTTTGGAAGAGGATAGCTCAGAGCCTAAAGAGGAACTTAAAATGTTAACAAAGAAAATGGAGAAGTCATCTTTGAGGAAGAGTTCTGACTGCACCCGGATAGAGCCCTCAGGTCCGGGGCCGCCTGTGCTGGCGCCGCCTTCATATAATGAAACTTCCCCTCCGAGTTGTCCTAGTGGCAGTTATTGTGTCCAAATGTCTGGAGGGAAGTGAGACATGAGCTGTACTACCATGTCTTTCAGGATGGAGGGGGAAAACGTTATCATGACCCTCTCGATTTTAAGGTAATTAAAGCACTCGCTGAGTCTGTCTGCACTTATGGGATTAATGCTGCTTTCACTGTAGCTCAGGTGGAAGCTCTTCATCGTTATTGCATGACTCCTAGTGACTGGATGAGCTTGGCACGTGCCTGCTTGTCCTCTGGGCAGTATTTAGATTGGAAGGCTTTCTTGATTGAGTTTGCTAATGAACAAGCTGCTGCTAATCGTGCAGCAGGAAACCCAGCCTGGGATGTGGACATACTTCTTGGGCAAGGTCGATATGCTCAACAACAAACTGAGTATCCGGCTCAGGTGTTTGAGCAAATCAATTTAATCACAACCAGAGCTTGGAAATCATTGCCTAACAAAGGGGAAGTGAATGGCAATCTAACCAAGGTTATTCAGGATCCCCTGGAGACTTTCTCAGACTTCGTGGCTATAATGGTTGAAGCAGCTGGAAGGGTATTTGGAGACCCTGATTTGGCAATGCCCTTAATTAAACAACTTGTGTATGAGCAATGTACAAAGGAGTGTAAAGCAGCTATCACCCCTTATAAGAACAAGGGGTTGGAAGCCTGGATGCCTCAGTGCAGACTGCCAATGCCCTGAATAACATCTCAGCCACTGTGGCACAGGCATTGGATACTCAGACCTCTATGAATTCTCATCTCAAAGGAGGCCTTATGATAGTTAATCAACGCATAGATTTAATACAAGAACAGATTGATTCTCTTTGGCAACTAGCACAATTGGGGTGTGAGTGGAAAATGCAAGGTTTGTGTGTTACTTCCGTGCAGTATCAAAATTTTACAAAGGCTGCTAATCTGTCTAGACAATTGTCAAAGTTCCTCTTACAGGATTGGTCGGCTGAATTTGAAAATTTGATGAGAGAGCTGAGAGCGACAATCGTCCACATCAACTCCACTCGGGTGGATCTGAGCCTGGCCACTGGTTTGACTTCCTGAATACAGACGGCTATGGATCATCTTAAGGAGTGGACACGCGTAGGCTCTTTGGTGATACTGATAATACTACCTCTCTGGTTTGCCTATGGTGCATCTATAAGATGAGAGCCACACAGAAGCGTAATGCAGCCATGATTATACAGGCCCTAGTCGCCATTGAGGCGGGCCAGTCCCCTCAGGCATGGCTCGCTGCCATGAAGCCTTAAATCTTCACTGAGCATAGTCCCTGCCCACTGAGGTATTCGTTCCACGGATATTAGGGTCTGGCAAGTCAATGATGGAGTAGACGGGTAAGTCTCGGCCACCTAAGACAGGGCAGTCCCGAGTGGGGAGGCTGACCCAGAGACGGGTAGGAGTTTAAGCACCACCCTCCTACAGGCTCAGGCCCACCGTGAGATCCCCAGATAGGGGGATTACGAAGCCTTTCCAGGGACTTCTACCAACTTTAGAAAAAATATAAAAGGGGGAACTGTAGAGAGCTGCGACGTGCCGCGCCCTAAAGATGGCGCCAGTTTCCGCCTTCCACCAGCCCGACGGTGAGCGCTCTCTGTGGTAAACAAGTCCATATTTGGTTAAGACAGCTGATCTGGCTTGCTTCCGCATAAGTGTCCTCTAAGATAGCACCACGTGGCTTTACTTGATTGGCTGTTCATATAGTATTTAGCCTGTGGGTTGGGTCTGCCCGGGCATTCGGAAGACTGTTTTCAAGGGACCTGAATAAACTGCTGGAGAAGAGCTTTTGCGAGTTGCGTTGTCCTTGCTGGTCGAGGGGGATGCGACAGTTTCGGCCTTTTACTACTAATTGACATAAACTGTTTAGGATAATTAAGAAATGCAAACTAATGGTTGTGCAAGCCAGTCATTCTGTTAGGTACTATGACAGCCTATTATAGTTACTTGCTAAGCTAATCAGAAATAAACCTGCTAAGAGACAAGCAACATCTGCTTACCCTAATATAAGAGATAGATAGGGCCTCTTCAAAAACCTCAAGAGATCTGCAGAATATGGCATTCAAAGATGTTTTTGTAACTTTAGATTTTTTTATATCCAGACGTATCAACTCCTGACAGCACCCCCTATTCTCCTCCAAGTAGAAGATGAGCATTGAAGAATCTCCAGTGGGGGATGATTGAATTAGTCGCAAGCCTATCTCTTCGTAGGAAAAGCCCCTTGCTCCAACTGTAGACAGAATGCTGTCCAAAAAGGACAAAACCTGGAAGCAGGTAAGTCGACAGCCTAGCTCTGCCAAGACAGGGTAGGTAAGTCCTTCATAACCCCTGCTCTACAATCAATGCAATCAATGTCTGTCAGAGAAACGGGGCCAAATGACTGAAGATCGATGCTGTAATATATGGAGAGAAAATGGGAACTGTCCAGGCAGCCACTGGTATGTCATTTTTTAGTTTGGGAAGCTGCAGGCCCTGTACTTCCTATAAAATCATATATTTATTCCTCTCAGGTCTCTGAGGTGATTGAAGAACAGATAGATAGAGTCTCATAATTAAATTTTGAGTTGTTTAGGAGTCAAGAGAGTGTTATAGATCTAAGAAAATACTTTTAAAATTGTGTTGCAAGTAAATATGAATGTTGAGTCAGATATAGAACTTTAAACTCATGGAGATGTTTAGATAGTAGAATGTTAAAGTCAGTTACCAAATACATATGGACTGGTCATTGGGAATGTACGTTAAGCCATATAACCCTCATAACTGTGGCCTAATTACCTCTGTTGTACTGTATTGTATTTATTTTTATAAGAGAACGAGCCATTTGTTGGACTGAAAGGGGAAACTGTAGGGGGAAATAAGATATACCTTAAACTTCAAAGAAAAAAAAAAGGGAAGAGGATGGGGGGGTTGTGGGTGGGAGGGTGGGACTGGAGGGGGGAATAGGGAGGGGACTGCGATTGAGATGTAACTTGAAGAAATAAAAAATAAAGGAAGAAAATGTTTACAAAAAGCAAATAGGAGGGGACTACAATTGAGATATAAATAAATAAATGTAAAAAAAGAAAAAAAAGAGAATTTTGTAATTGCTTTTCATTTATCTGAGTGGATTTGGTTACCTGCCATAATCAGATAGTTGTTGCCTTCTGTTATTGTGAAGATCTCTTTCCTTAACTTCAGTGATTACTGATTATTTCAGACCTTCTAGAAATGATTAGTCCTTCTTTCTGAAATCAGTGGCTTCTCATTTTTCCCCTCCGAACTAATGTTTTCTGCATCACCATAATTATTTTTAGAATAACTGTGATTATTTTTTCCTTGGATATCCTTATGGATTTATTTTTTCAAAGGGGTTTAATCTATAAAATTTCAACATTTGGCTTGCTTGCAAATATGAAATTTACTGAATCTATCAGTTGAGTTTTGGAAATTGACTCATTATGTCTTTTAAAATTATTAGTATTATTTGTTATTATTATTATTATTTAGTTCCAGACAACAGTTTCCCATCCTGTAAAATCCCTAAAGGATACTTCATGATCTTAGAAGTGTTTATATCCTATTTTATATTTAAAAATTCTAAAATTCTTATTTTATGAACAGCTCCTCATGATTTAACACTTTCAAAGTCTTTCAAACAAAGCATTTAGGTATTTCTAGGAACTCTAGCTTGGTATCGCTTTAACATTCTTGTTTTTGTGTGACGAGGATGAGCTTTCCTTATGACCCTGCCTACTTACCAGACCCCAACTCGTCATTTTTCCTACCCATTCTTCCTGCCAAAACAGTTTACTGTGGAGGAATTTCACACGTGTCTAACCTCAGTGTGTGATCTCTCCCTTATGTCTTTTCATCTGAGGCAATGGTTCAAGCATTTACTGAAACAAGTGATAGAGGAAAAGAGTGTTATAAGCCAGGGATGACAAAACATCATGCATAGATACAAATAACAATCTTCCCCAGACCTGTATCAAAGATCAGATTTAAAATAGTCATTGAAATGGGTACGTAGAACTTAAAACAACAGTGAGAAGAAAAGGAGAAAGGAACAAATGAACAAATGAAAAGAAAATATTCACTGTCAGAAAATTAAGAGAAATGTTATAGTGTAGTAAATCCAGGTACAAAATTAGGTATTGTATTCTAAATGTGAAAACACAATAAAATGAAAAGTTGGGGAAAAAATAGCAGTTATCACTTAAGTTCATTTCTTTGTAATTAAATTGAGATGCTATTTCTACATTTTCTTAATAGGGCATTTTGTGGAATGGGCAATTATACATGGGAGATTCAGACATATTTTTAATTATGTTTCTGGTCAGTGTCCTGCAGTGAATGCCAATGAGGCATATTGCAGAAATTGAGACTTATTTTCATTTGTGCATCAACTTTCTTAATGTCACTATCTAATTAAACATTCATTAAAGGTCTATAATGTTAACTTAATGGGAAAAATTCAATAGAACTCCATTAGGTTTTCCTTGTTACCTTAAAATTATACAAGTTTAACAAATGTGTTAATTAGCCAGTTAAGAAAAGTAATGCTATGCCATCTAATTTAGTTTTAATGCATAAAACATTTTCTAGAACAAAATGCTATATATTACTTATGTATAATAAGATATATTTTAATTTTTTACTGATTGATTTCTTGATATAGCAGCAGATCAAATTTATATGGAGGAGCTTGGAATGCAATGAATAAAATAAGATCAGGGATCATAATAAAGCACTCACATTTGTTGTTGAATAATTAGAATCTACCTTAGTTTGCTCACTTCAGAATTATAAATTCAAGTTAATAACAGAAGTTTACTTATTTTTCAAAGGCTAATGTAGAAGAAAGAACAAAACAAAGAATTTTCAAAGACTAATAAATGACTTATTTTACTTTAGTAGATATAATCACCATGCTTTCAGGCCCAACTGTAGCTCTGGTTCCAATTTTTCTTGATTTTAATTTTGTGTTTTCAAAATATATCCAGGTTAAGTAGTATTTTGACTAGTCTTATGTTTTTAACAATGAAAATGGTATGACTATTTGCCTGTAAGTAATCCATAACAAAAGATTTGACACAGTTCCTCAAGTAAATGTTAAAGTCTTGGGAACAGGGACATTCAAGGAAACTGAGATTTAAATACTTGACGAAGGTCATAATTATCTTTTCACTAAGTCCAAATTAGAAAAAAAGATTAATAAACTATGGTGCTTAAGATAACTGATATAGAGGATATTGTGTTTTTCTGGATGTTTATTTGTTTTTCAGGAAGTTTTATTCTGCTTCAGCAGAAAACTACACAAGGAGTAGTTTGTGTTTTAAAATAAAGCTTAATTCTCACAGTGGGAGAAGCTGGCCAGCATATTATCTAGGTGGTAGCCCCTAATGCAGGACTTCTCAAGTAATAAGATGACAAACATTAAATGCTGTGAGTCATGTACCATGCCTTTCAATAATTCCTTAATCTTATAATAAAATCATTAGCCTCATCATGGGTGCTCCGTTAATAAGAACTCCTAAAATCCCAACTTGTTTTTAGAACCCTCAACTACATTTCATCTGCATATGCATTTTTAGACTGTTTCCAAAAGTTTGGGAAATACATTTTCCTTGATTAAAAATTCTTTTCTTTCTTGGTTTTTACCAGATTTTAGAAGTTATATTTGAGTATGTTAATTGCCTATGTATTTCAAACACATATTATTTTTCTTTTTATGAAATTAAACTATGATATAAAGTAAAATGACGTTTTTCATGATTTTTGTATCCTGAAACTCTCAACTCAGCAGTTCTAATCAAATGTTAACTAAATTGCAGTATTAGACTAGAATATTTTATTTGTCCTAAAGGAAAAACTCTGCCAAGAACATTGCTATAGCAGTTTTGCTATAATCAATTTAAAAAATGGGAAAAGTATAAATGTGACAGAAGACCTAAAATAACATAGACAAAAGAAATGTCGTAATTTGTTATTTTCTTCAGACTAATAGTATATTTAATATAAAATAATACATAGTAGTCTAAAATATTTTCTATTATTTTTAAACTGTGCCATGTTCCCCATTTGCAGAAAAGCTTACTCTTGGATAATCTGTGCAGTGAACTATTAAACATACTGCTAATGAGAGCACACAGTTTTGTGTTTCAATTCATTATATTACAGTTGTCTTATATTTTGGAGGAAATATTTGATCCTGAATGTCAGAAAGCCAAGTAATCGCTTCCCATCCACTTGAAAGATCAGAAAATTGATATAGAGTCATGACTTGAGTTGTCAGCTTTAGACATAGGTAGAAATTTTAGTTGTGTATAGGAAAACATAAAAAATAACTCTGAATTATGTGTGCCAACTGAAGCAAACAAAAATAACCATAGAAGTCATAAAGAAGGATGAATATACTGAAGTTAATGATGGATAAAGAAGGTTCATGGAAAAGGTGTGCAGTCCATAACCTTGGAAATACTGGAACAAAATTTTCAATAGGTCTCTCTCTCCACATTTTATATATATATATATATATATATATATATATATATGGATATATATATATATATATGGATATATATATATATATATATGGATATATATATATATATATGATGGGATGTTAATAAATCTAATAAATCCAATATTTTTGATGTTGTGCAAGTGACCATAGGTATATATATGTATATAAATAGGTATATAAATAAATCATATTTATATATATATAAATATATATATATATATATATGATGGGATGTTACTAAATCTAATAAATCCAATATTTTTTGATGTTGTGCAAGTGAACATAGGTATATATATATATATGTGTATATATATACATATATATGTATGGTTTAAACTCTGATGATATGTGTCTATGCTATAAACAATAGTAGCAGGATTATGAAACACATGCATGAAGAAACAGGCATAAACTACAATTGAGTGCTGTATCTGTGATAGTTAATATTCTACTTTTATTGTATGACAATTTCATATATCGATATGTGCTTTGATTGTATACACACTCCATTGCCCTCTCTATTCCTACTCTGTACAAATCCCTGCTCCTTCAGCACATACTCCAATGTTACACTCATATCTTTTGTTTTTCATTGTGACGCAGTTGAGTTTTATTAGAGTTCCTTGCATAAACATGAATGGGGAGTTTTTAACTGAAGCATGGGGAAAACATACCATCTACAGCCAGAAAAACATTACTCACTTCCCTTTGTAGTCATTAACTACCATTGGCTCCTGAGGGAAGCATTATCCTCCCTTTTCCTTTGTTGGTGAAGATGTTAATAAATGCAATATTATGTAGATGTTCTACAGGTAACTGTAGGTGAAACAGTCATACCATATCAAGGATACAGGTACATAGAAGTCCCTTCACCACCTCCTGTCCCTTAAATTCTTTCTACTTCTACTTGCACACATCTGTTCTTGAGTCATGAAGGGGTTCAATTAGATGTACCATTTAGTACTGTACACTCAATAATCATCTGTGCTCAACATGTTGAAGAGTTAGAAATCTACATTCATTGTAACCATCTGCGAAAAGACCAGTATTGAGCACTTATCTAATGTGTGGAAACAGATATAAATACTCAGAAGACATTTTGACAACACCAGTATTGAGCACTTATCTAATGTGTGGAAACAGATATAAATACTCAGAAGATATTTTGACAACACATTTGTTTAGCAAAAATAAAGTGAACTTCCCACTAGGGCCTACCTATGATGGCCTAACCCATGGGTTCTATGCCATGCTTATAGTACATGGCAAGGCTTTTTCTTTTGGAGCCTGCCTTAAATACTATCAAAAGGAGATTTTTTTCCCCATAGGAGGCATGCTAATACTATGTCAATGGTCCCATCATGCCTGAAACATTGGTATTTTTGAATGCAGAATCTATGGCTGGTTGATAGTTTTGATGGCATTTTTGTTCCCAGCACCTCCTGGCACTATGTAAACTAGCAGGCAGGTATAAAGCTCTCTCAGTTCCAGTTTAAATTCTCTGTGATTTTACACATAAAGGATATGATTTCTTCAGCAATAGAGTCTTGACATCCATTTCTGGTATACGAGAAAGGGTAATTACAATAAACTCTATTGTTTCAGTGATCTGTGTGCATCTCCTGACCAACAATTATAAGAAACATTCCACATCAGACACTGGGATTTTTATTTAATGACAGTTTCTAGAAACAGCATCATCTGATCATAGAGAGTACATCTACTCATACTCAATATTAAATGTTATCAATTCGCTTATGCAACAGGAGGTTTACTTAGGGATTTTTCCTACTTCCCTTAACAGTTTTTAACCTTACTTCTACCATCCTCTGCTTCTTCATCTCCCACCCCTCATCCTAACCTAAGCATTTCCAGCTCCAGTATACAATCCTTCCTCTACTTTGGTACCATCTTATCTGACCTTCTTTTAAAGCCAGTTCTCCCACTCTTTCATTGAATCTCCATAGTTTCCAGGTCTCTGCAAACACTCTTACACTCTTGTCAGCATTTGTGGTCATTTGTTTCCTAGATCATTACTATTCTCATAAGGGTTATTTGGATCACAAAATTATTTTAATTTTAACTTTTCTCACCACTAAGGATGTAAATAACCTTAAAAAATGGACCATCCGTTTCTTCTTTTGAATACCCTGCATTCATCTCTACAGGATATCTTTTAAGTGACCAATCTTCATTTCATGAATGTAGTTATATAAGAATTAATTTATTACTATTTCCATCCCATTCTACATGCTTTATACAAAACTAAGTGCTGTACTAGTGTGCACTGCTTATTTGTATAGTTAAATGTAACATAATAGCAAAAGAATTTCTACTCAAGTACCGTTAAATGTTTAATCCACTCACTAATATTTTAGCATAATAAAACTTATTCTTTGAAAAATCTCAAACATTTATACATCATGGTATACTGTTGGTATCTACTCACTATTATTTTTTCTTATTGCCCCATGTTTCCTCACTTTAACTCATTCTCATCTTCATATCTTCTTTTTCGCTGCTATCATTAATTAACCCATGCTCCAATTAGTGCTGCCCATATGTGTAGGATATGTAGACATACAATGGAGCATAAGCAACCACATCTTCACAGAAGAATAGCTCTGTTTCTCTCAGTGACCATCAACTGCCAGTAAGGCAGCAAGGGATGGGATCTCAGGAGTCCCTCTCTACAAATTTTGGAAATTTGACTTGCTTGAACTTTGTGTAGGCAACCAAAGCTACCATGAGTTAATTCCAGCTACTCATTCAACTTCAACATCAAGTATGTTGTGAAGAACACAGCTTACTCAAATGGCCTTTAGGGTTAATATATTGCACAAGTATGAAGATGTGCAAAATTATACAAATCATAAAAAGTTTAACTTTAGTGGTCAGCAGCACAATCCAGTAACAGAAGCTTTGTGTAAGGAAAAAATGGAACTCAAATTAGAAGTATTAGAACAAATTTAGAAGTATTGATCACATAGGACTTTTAAAATAATTTTTGGCTATTATATTTACATATATATTCTATTATACAACCTACCAATATTTCTTGTCAGAAATCTTCAAAAAACTTATGCCCTAGGTATATAAAATATCACAATGAATTATTGTTGAAATACATTTATAATATTCAAAATCAAGATATAGAACTGTCAAAAAGTGAGTTTACTTTTAATTTAGGATACATGTGCACATACATATACACACATGTGAATATTAGTGTATAATTTTCATGCTCCATGGAGATAGCCAACTTAAATATTGCTATGTGCTATTCAAAGAAACCAAACATAGCATTTCACAGAATGTCAAACAGAAAGTATTGCATAACTGAATGATTCTAAAGACTGTAAAGGGCTTAAAGAAATAAATTGTTTTCATTTCATATGTCCTTGTACTTCTTAGTCTAATTTTGGAGCATATAAATGAGACTGGATGCACTAAGGGCAAAGAGGGTTTGTTTGCAACCATGTATCATATGCTATGCACAGATTTTGTAATTAGCATGTTCTAAATTGAATTATTAATATTTAATTGAAAAGGCCAAGGATAAAAACAAAAGGGAGAAGCTTATACAGGATTTAGTTTTCTAAAATCTTATGATCCATTAACTTAGGATGTTAAATACATGTGTCTTATCAGAGCAGCAAAATCTGGATCCACTAACTTATTCATTTCAATCACTATGGAATAAGTACATACTGAGTCACTTCGGTAATTCCCACTGATAAACTTTTAGAAGGATGCCATCATTCTTTTAAAAAATTGACCTTTTGGAGGTTATTATGGAAGAAATACAATTCAGTCAACATATTTTTTATAGTTGTAGAATAACATACACTTTTTTACATAGACTAACTCAGAAAGGAGTATTGAAAAATCAGTAATAATAGGATTCTTGAAAATTTACAGGATGTCAGAGTAGATATTGAAGGGGAAAGATAACAAAATATGACAATTAAAAGAAGAAAATCTAAGTAATAAAGAGGGAGCTAAAAGTAATATATTTGTCCATCAGAATTTTTATAATTTAAGAAGGGGAAATATACCAGAATTTTGGCTAGAGAGTATTCACGACATAAAATACAGGTTTGTGGGACATTGGAAAATTTTATGCCTTGAAAGAGAAAATTATTAAAGAGCAGAAAAAAATTAGGTGGATTTGTTTACTTTTAATCTTGGAAGCTACATGCCTGAGTAAATCACTGAAAAGGCAACATGCATCTTGGTTCACTGTCTCAGAAGTTTAAGAGTGTGTTGCCGGGCGGTGGTGGCCCACACCTTTAATCCTAGCACTTGGGAGGCAGAGGCAGGCGGATCTTTGTGAGTTCGAGGCCAGCCTGGTCTACAAAGTGAGTCCAGGACAGCCAAGGATACACAGAGAAACCCTGTCTCGAAAAAACAAAAAAAAAAAAAAAAAAAAAAAAGAGTGTGATCTTTCGTCATGTTGCCTCTACTCCTCTGGTGATGTACAACACCGGTTGAAGAAGGGATGGTGGAAGAGATCCAGGGATGATCTATGAACTCCGAAGCAGGCCGCAAAGACACAATCTTCTTAATGAGGTCCGGACTTCTATTTTCCATTACTTTCCAAGAACCTCGGAAATTCAGAACCTTTCCAGTGGATTAATATGTTTATGAGGTTAGAGCCTTGCTAACAGCATTTTCTCCAGAGCCATGTCACTGAGTATTGTTTCACTAAGGATCAAGTCACTATCATATGAACTCCTTAGGATGTTCATTATAAATAAGATGCATTAGTCTATGCAATTGACTAGGTCCTAATAATAGTAATAAAGTATAAATAAATAAATAAATAAATAAGAAAGAAAGAAAGAGTAGTGGAAAATATGGTATTTTTTTTTGAGGGGAGGCTATTGTTTATTTATTTTTTTCTATCATGTGTTTTTCTTTTCTTCTATTGAGAATATAATATAATTATAACATAACCCTACCCTAATCTTTTCTTTTTTTTTTTGCAAGTGACAAAGATTTCTGTATTCTGCTGAACAACATCTACAAAACACAAAACAACAGCAGCAGCAGTAACAATAACAGTAACTACAAAGCCCTAAAACAATAGTTAGTTTAGAAGTGAATATAGGGAAGAGGGTGGGAGGGCGGGACCAGGAGAGGTGGAAAGAGCACCCGGTGATGGAGATGTAACCTGAAGTAATAAACAAACATAAAAAAAAAGAAGTGGATATGTCAAAGACTCCTGAAGACTTCAAAATGTGTTTTAATTTTCAAATTTTTAAAGGGCTCAAAAGTGCTCATCTTTGTAGAAGAAACTGCTTGTTGAAACACGGGAAGACGGAAGATTGGAGTGTATCTTTTAGAACTACTGACTTACCAGCTGTACCCAACTGAATAAGTCTTTCATCTGGTTACAGCCACTGCCCAGTTCCCTTCCTGCTTCAACTCAAGTCAAAAAGTTTAGGACATACCAGTCTCTGCAGGCTTTTCTTTTGTTAATATTTGTGAAGCCCTGAAATACTGAATGATTGCCTGGAGGACTTTAAGTATATTATTATTCTTATTTTGGGCAGCTTAATCATTTAATATTCCTTTGCTTCCAATTGAGTAGTTCTTATATATATAAGAACTACTCAATTCATATATATATATATATATATATATATATATATATGAAATAACTTCTTTAAAGAAATGCACACCTTCTGGTACCATGAAGCTTGTCTTCAGGAACGGGATATTTAAATCAGTTTGATTTCCCCAGCCCCTAGCTGGACCTGACAGAAATGTTGAGGATGATATCCAGGACATTTCCCTTTTTAAGTTATGTGAGAGACTTGATATATATATATATATATATATATATATATATATATATATATTCTTGCCAATATATATATTTTTTCTTTTATTTCTACTATTGCCTAGATGCTAAATTTTCACATGCATAATCTGATATTAGATATGTCTTACTGAAGTGTTTATGATAGAGCCCAGGAGAAATTTTTCTGTGAGTCTTAACCCTGTCTCAATGCTGAAAAAGTAGGATAAACCGATAGTGGGGTTGGGAGAGGAAGAAGAGATGGGCATAGTCGTTAGCTTTAGGTTCCTTGGCTAAAAAATAATTAATTGAAGCATATTTATCTCTATAGATATATTTTCTTCGTCCTTTTATGTTACAGACAAATTTAAGAGCAAGAGCTATTTTAGAGCTATTGATTATGTTCTTAGGTTATGCTTCATCTCACACACATAGCAATGTTTTTTTTCTACACAAGAGCAACTAAAAACTTTAAAATCAATGCTAGTTTTCAGATAGAAAATGACCTTTGTAATCAGGCACTACAGTTCAAGGATTAGGTTAGTATACCAATGGGAGTTAAAAGAGTAAGTAGGGTTGGTTGAATGGCAGCATGGACCTACAAAATACCTTTGAAAACCCGCTTTTTTTCCACTTATGTTCTTGATTTCTTTACCTAATTTTTGCTTAATAAACCTTATATTTGATGCAAGAAAATTACCCAATTAAGCTTTATGCTATGAAGGATCTGTTTCAAATATTATGAAAAGAATGACATTTATAGTTAGAAAAAAAGGAGTTGATCTGAAAATTAGTTGATATGAGAATTAGAAAATATCCAAACTTTTCCTATCAAGTGTAGCCATTTTGTCTATTAATGAGAAGGGTGCATATGTAAAAGTTTTCATGACAATACCAGAGGAATAAGTATTCTACTCCATTTAGTAAAATTTTCTGTTTCAGCATAATTGATCTTTTTATCTTTTCTATGAACAGTACCACCCATTCATAATAACAGAAACAAACACAAAACAGGTGTGAGTGAGCATCATTTTTAATGTGCTTTATATATAATACTATGTGAGTTAAGGGGGTTAAGACAATAGTTCCATATAAATACACGACATACAGTGATCAAACCATCCATTCGTTCACGTATCTCCTTCTTACTTTTACAGTCTAGTAGGCCAGTACGAGAAATATTTTCCTGGGTTAATTAATTGCATAGATTTATTCATATCTCTCCAATATGTACTTCAAAAATAACTTATTTTTAATTTTTCTATATATTCTAATTCTCTTCGAGTTAATAAAATGTTACTATTGCCTCACACACATTTTAACTTGATCTTGGAAGACTAGTCGAACTTTTCTTTTTTTTTTTTTTTATGAAACCTGGTTTTTTTTATTAAATACTTTATTTTTTTTTTCTTCTACGGCCATACCACCCTGAACGCACCCGATCTCGTCTAGTCAAACTTTTCATGCAACACATTTCCTTTCTTATTATTGTCCAATTTGAAAAAGCATCTCACATATTTCTTCTTAATTTGGATGTTAGTGATCAACAGAAATCAGCACCTTTTATTAGTGCTTAGTTTTACACAGTAGCCAAAAATATTGGAATTCACTGTGAATAGTTTTGTTCTTTTGATTGTATTCAAAATTAGCTTCAAAAGTTTGAAGCAGGTGGAATACTTGGTCTGAAGTCTCTTGGCAGCTTCCCATTTCTATTTGTCTAGGAAGTCTTTGGGCCAGGCTTATTGGACTCCTCTTCCTGCTATGGATTTTTAAATAGTACTATTTAATGCAGGCTCTGTTCTTATCCGCCAATCATACCCCCTTCTGTGTGCAGTGAAGTGAATATTTCTGTCTTGCAAGCTATCTGATAAACACTCATATTACCATACCATTAAATACCAAGTGGAGGAGCAGTATCTCTCTCTCTCTGACTTTTCCTTTTTCTTCTCATTCCACGTTTTTTTAATCATTTAATCCTATCTTCCTTAAGAACTATTTAATTCTATTCTTGTTTTTTTATATTTAACTGGATTTTTTCCATATTATATCTTTCCTCCCATATGCAAAATCTCCTACGTATTGTGTAATACAGTCAGATATCATGTACTCTACACTAAGACTTAATATCTGTCTTTGTCAATCATTGCTGATGACTGAATTCATGAACTCATCTCTTTAAAAGAATGTGATGTGTTCATATAATTTATGTATCTGTTTATTCATGAGGATATCTATGTGGATCTGGGAGAAGTTGAAGTGAGGAGTGAGAGTTAATAGTATTAAAATATATTGTATGCGTCTTGATATTTTTCAAAGAATAAATAAAATATGTTAAAATGAAATTATTAACATGCAATGTAATTAATTAGAACTGTAGATACCAAAGCGTATATTAAAATGTAAATAATATTAAGAGTACTAAGATTTTATTTTAATATTTTCTGATTTCATTTATACTAATAACAAAGACTCCAAAGCTTTTGTTTTTCTCTACATGCCTATCCTCTTCCCTAAACTAACTTCTTATAAAAACACACAAAAAAAAATCAGAAAACAGCAAAACATCAAATCAAACTCCAGGTAAGTAGATACTTGAGGCTTGAATAGCAAAAATAGAGAAAATATTAAACTTCTGAAATGACTGCAGACATTTCATTTTTTTTCTTCTTTTTTTTATTTAAATACTTTATTTTTTTTTCTTCAAGTTACATCTCAGTCACAAACCCCTCCCTATTCCCCCTTCCTATACCGCCCTTCCACCCTCTTCCCCCCAGAAGTTTCCCCTTTCAGTCCAACAGATGGTTCCTTCTCTTATAACAGTAAATATTATACAAAACAACAGATATAAATATGCCACATTTATGAGAGTTAAATGGCACAGTATACCTTCCAAATGTCCAGTTTATACATATTTGGCCCCTGACTTTAACATTCTACTATCTAACCATCTCCATGAGTTTAAAGGTCTATATCTGACTCAACATTCATACTAACTTGCAACACACTTTTAAGAGTATCTTCTTAGATCTATAACACCCTCTTGATTCCTAAACAGCTCAAAATTTAACTATGAGACTCTAGATGTCTATTCTTCAACCACCTCAGAGACCTGAGAGGGATTAAATATATCTGCTTATATAGGAAGTGCAGGGCCTGCAGCTTCCAAAACTAAGAAATGACATACCAATGACTGCCTGGACAGTTCCCATTTTCTCTCCATACATTCCTGCATCAGTCTTCAGCCTTTGGGTCCTATTTCTCTGACAGACATTTGTTGTAGAGCAGGGATTATGAAGGACTTACCTACCCTGTCTTGGCAGAGTTAGGCTGTCGACCTCCTTGCTACCAAGTTTGTCCTTTTTGGACAGTAGTCTGTCTGCAGTTGGTGCAAGGGGTTTTTTTCATGCGAAGAGATAGGCATGCCACTAATTCAACCATCTTACAGTGGAGATTCTTCGATGCTTATCTTCTACGTGGAGTAGAATAGGGGGTGCTGTCAGGAGCTGATATGTCTCGATATCAAAAAAAAAGAAAATCTTAATTTAAGATAACATCTTTGAATGCCATATTCTGCAGATCTCTTGGGGTTTTTGAAGATGCCCTATCCATCTCTTGTATTTAGATAAGCAAATGTTGCTTGTCTCTTAGCAACTTGATTACTGGGTAGTTTAGAGAATATCTGTGATAGACTGTCATAGTAGCTAACAAAGTGACATGTTTGCATGACTAGGAGTTTGTTTTACTTAACTATCCTAGACAGTTTTAGATGGTTGGTATCAAGAGGCCACAGCTTCACATTTCAATTTTAAGTATCTCTAGGTATGATACCATTAGGAAGCATTACCTTTAATTTTGTATCAATACACAAAGATCTATTCAATTGTGGTTAAATATACTCTTAATTATGTATCAATATACAAAGATCAATGCCTATGTAGCCCAATACAATCTTAATATTACGTCCATATACAAGGGTCAATACCATTGTGGCCAACTATAATCTTAATTTTGTATCAATATACAAAGATAAATACCAATGTAATCTAATACAATCTTATTTTTGCACAATAAACAATAGTCAATACCACTTTAGCCAAATAAACTACTAATTTTGTATCAATATACAAAGGTATAAGGGCATATTCAATAATCTGCCCCTTCTTCTTGGACTTTCCTGTGCTATGTCTATATCTCATTTTTCTCAAGCCTATGCACTCCTACATAGGAGAGGAAGAAGGATACAGAAAAGGAAAAGTAGGAAGTCACTGGGGCTAACCTCCAAAACCCATTAAACAGGACCATTTATCAGCTTGTAATCTCTTCCCCTAAATATCAGAGTTTTCAGTTATCCTTCAAATAACCAAAAAGAAGGGCGGAAACACCTTCCCAATGAGTTCGAGGGTTTCTCCTACTTTTTCTACTAGTATATTTAGTGTGGCCGGCTTTATGTTAAGGTCTTTGATCCACTTGGATTTAAGTTTGGTACAAGGTGATAGGTATGGGTCTAATTTCATTCTTTGGCAAGTGGACATGCAGTTGGACCAGCACCATTTGTTGAAGATGCTGTCCTTCTTCCATTGTGTGGTTTTGGCTTCTTTGTCAATTATTAGTTGGCCATAGGTGTGTGGGTCCATGTTAGGGTCTTCAATTCGATTCCATTGATCCACTGGTCTGTTTCTATACCAGTACCATACTGTTTTTATTACTGTTGCTCTGTAGTACAGCTTGAAATCTGGGATGGTGATACCTCCAGATGTTTTTTCATTGTGCAGGACTGATTTAGCTATTCTGGGCTTTTTGTTGTTCCATATGAAGTTGAGAATAGCTTTTTCCAGGTCTATAAAGAATTGTGTTGATATTTTGATAGGAATTGCATTAAATCTATATATTGCTTTTGGTAGGATAGCCATTTTTTATTATGTTGATCTTACCTATCCATGAGCATGGGAGATCTTTCCATCTTCTAAAGGCCTCTTCCATTTCTTTCTTCAGGGGCTTGAAGTTCTTGTTGTATAGGTCCTTTACATGCTTGGTTAAAGTTACCCCAGGTATTTTATGTTGTTTGTGGCTATTGTGAAGGGGGTTGTTTCCCTTATTTCTTTCTCGGTATATTTGTTTGTTGTATAAAGAAGGACTTCTGATTTTATTTTTGAGTTAATTTTGTATCCAGCCACCTTGCTGAAGTTGTTTATCAGCTGTAAGAGTTCTTTGGTGGAGTTTTTGGGGTCGCTTATGTATACTAACATATCATCTGCGAATAGGGATAATTTGACTTCTTCATTTCCAATTTTTATCCCTTTGATCTCTTTTAGTTGTGTTATTGCTCTAGCAAGGACTTCAAGTACTATATTGAAGAGATATGGTGAAAGTGGACATCCTTGTCTTGTCCCTGAGTTTAGAGGAAATGCTTCAAGCTTCTCTCTATTTAATTTGATGTTGGCTACTGGCTTGCTGTATATTGCCTTTATTATTTCTAGGTATGGTCCTTGTATGCCCGTTCTCTCCAGAACTTTTAGCCTGAAGGGGTGTTGGATTTTGTCAAATGCTTTTTCTGCATCTGTGAGATTATCATGTGTTTTTTTTCTTTCATCTGGTTTATGTGGTGAATTACATTGATAGACTTTCGTATTTTGAACCATCCCTGCATTCCAGGGATGAAGCCTACTTGATCATGGTGTATGATACTTTTGATGTGTTCTTGAATTCGGTTTGCTAGTATTTTATTAAGTATTTTTGCATCTATGTTCATGAGGGAGATTGGTCTGAAGTTCTATTTCTTTGTTGGGTCTTTGTGTGGTTTAGGAATCAGAATGACAGTGGCCTCATAGAATGAGTTTGGCAGTGTTCTTTCTGTTTCTATGTGGTGGAAGAGTTTGAAGAGTAATGGTGTTAGTTCCTCTTTGAAGGTCCGGTAGAATTCCATGCTAAAGCCATCTGGCCCTGAGCTTTTTTTGGTTGGGAGATTATTAATGACTGTTTCTATTTCCTTGGGTGTTATTGGGCTGTTTAAGCTGTTAATCTGATTTTGATTTAGTTTTGGTAGGTGGAATTTATCGAGGAAATTGTCCATTTCGCTAAGGTTTTCAAATTTGGTGGAGTATAGATTTTTAAAGTAGGACCCAAATATTTTCTGGATATCCTCAATGTCTGTTGTTATTTCTCCCTTTTAATTTCTGATTTTGTTGATTTGGGTTCTTTCCCTTTGCCTTTTAGTTAATTTGGCTAGGGGTCTGTCTATTTTGTTGATTTTCTCGAAGAACCAACTCTTGGTTTCATTGATTCTTTGTATAGTTCTTTTTGATTCTAAGTTGTTGATTTCAGCCCTAAGTTTGATGATTTCCTGCCTTCTGCTCTTCTTGGGAGTGTTTGTTTCCTTTTTTTCCAATTCACCCAGCTTAGCTGTTAGTTCACTAATATGAGCTGTCACAATTTTCTTTTTGAAAGCACTTAGTGCTATGAACTTTCCTCGTAGCACAGCTTTCAATGTATCCCATAAGTTTGGGTATGTTGTGTCTTCATTGTCATTGGATTTTAAGAAGTCTTTGATTTCCTTCTTTATTTCTTCCCTGACCCAGTGGTCATCCAAAAGGAGCTGTTCAATTTCCATGTGTGTGTAGGCTTTCTGTTGATTCTTTTGCTGTTGAAGACCAGCTTTATTCCATGGTGGTATGATAAGATACAAGGTGTTATTTCAATTTTCTTGTATCTATTGAGACTATCCTTGTGACCAACTATGTGGTCGATTTTTGAGAAGGTTCCGTGGGGTGCTGAGAAAAAGGTGTATTCCTTTGTGTTTGGGTGAAACGTTCTGTAGATATCTGTTAGGTCCATTTGTTTCATGATCTCTGTTAGACTCAATATTTCTCTGTCTTCTGTCTTGATGATCTGTCCATTGTTGTGAGTGGGGTGTTGAAGTCTCCCACTAATAATGTGTTGTGATCGATGTGCGATTTAAGTTTTAGAAGTGTTTCTTTTACAAAAGTAGGTGCCTTTGTATTTGGGGCATAGATGTTCAGTATTGAGATTTCCTCTTGATGAATATTCCCTTTAATGAGTATATAATGCCCTTCTTTGTCTTTTTTCATTAACTTCAGTTTGAAGTCTGTTTTCTTTGATATTAGGATGGCTACTCCAGCTTGCTTCCTGGGTCCATTTGCTTGGAAAACCTTTTCCCAGCCCTTTATTCTGAGGCAGTGTCTATCTTTCATAGTTAGATGTGTCTCTTGTATACAGCATAAGGAAGGGTCTTGCTTGCAGATCCACTCTGTAAACCTGTGTCTTTTTATTGGGGAGTTGAGTCCATTGATGTTGATGGATATTAGTGACCTGGGGTTGTTATTTCCCATTAGTTTGATATAGGTGGTGGTCCTGTGCCTCTTTTGGTTTAGTTGCTGAGGGGTTTTCTATTCCCTTTGTTTTCTGGGTGGAGTTTTCTTCTCTGGGTTGAAATTTTCCTTCTGGGATTTTCAGTAGGGCTGGGTTTGGCGTTTGTGGGTAGATATTGTTTAAATTTGATTTTGTCATGGAATATCTTGTTTTCTCCATCTATGTTGATAGAGAGTTTTGCTGGGTATTATAGTCTTGCTGGGCACCTATGATCTCTCAGGACTTGTAGTATATCTGACCAGGCCCTTCTAGCTTTTAACGTTTCTGAGGAGAAGTCAGGTGTAATTCTGATGGGTCGGCCATTATATGTGACTTGAACTTTTTCTCTTACAGCTTTTAATATTCTTTCTTTGTTCTGTACATTTGGTGTTTCAATTATTATGTGGTGAGAGGAGTTTCTTTTCTGATCTAATCTGTTTGGTGTTCTGTAAGCCTCTTGGATTTTTATTGACATCTCTTTTTTCAGGTTTGGGAAGTTTTCCTCTATGATTTTGTTGAAGATATTTCCTGGACCTTGAAGTCGGGAGTCCTCTCTTTCCTCTATACCTATAATTCTTAGGTTCCGTCTTTTCATTGAGTCCTTGATTTCTTGGATGTTGTGGGTGAGAGATTTTTTAGCCTTCTCATTTTCTTTGGATGTTGTACTGATTTCTTCCATCGAATCTTCCATGCCTGAGATCCTGTCTTCATCTCTTGCATCCTATTTTTGATACTCACATCCATAGTTCCTGTTCTCATCCCTTGATTCTCCACTTCCTCTTTTAACTCTGACTGTGCTTTCTTTATTGTTTCTATTTCTATTTTCATGTCTTGTATGGTTTTGTTCGTTTTGTACATTTCCTTCTCCAGCTTGCTTGTTTTTGTATAAAAATCTTTCATTGCTTTGTCCTTTTCCTGTTAAAGCTCTGTCACCTTGGATTGGAGCTCTTTAATGGTGTTGTTCCTTATTTTGACTTTTAAAATTGTGGCTTCTTTGAATTCCTTCATAGATTTAAGTTCTTCTTGCAGTGACTCTATCACTTTCCATAATGCAGAATTGTCAATGTTTTCATGTGTTTCTGTTGGTGTGAGGTCATCCAAATTGGATGAGGTAGGATAATTCTGCTTTGTTGGAGTCATATTTCCTTGATTTCTATTTTTTTTTTTTTTTGGACCTTTGGCCATTGGATGCGTTTAGCTGTCTGTTCTTGTCGTTTTCTGTGCTTGGATCCACAGTGGATGCTTTGGTGCAGGGGACGAGTTACTTGGCTATCTGTCGTTGCTTACAGGGGGATATCAGGGTCACTGTGGTTTTAATCGCCGAGGCACTGTGAGCTGGTGCAGGCTATTCCCAGGTTGTGAGTAATGGACCAGAATTGTTTCACTGCTCCCAATTCAGACTTCTCTATGTTGCACTCTGAGTTATCAGCCTGTAATGGTTCTGATGGTATGGACCTGTTTGCCCAGGCACACATTCTGTGGGCTTTGTTTGTCGTCACGGAGGCTGACAAGGTCTGGCTCCACACCTAATATGTCTGGATTTTCCAGAATACAGCTATGGTCCCGATTTCTGGTTTCTCACTAGGCTTCTCGCCACAGGTCTGGCCTCTGTGCCTGATTCCCTCCCTGTCTGCGCAGCTTCGGGTCTCCCCCCCTGGCTGCTCGGCCGTGGGTGTACAGAGCCCCGGATCCCCCGGCCGCCTGAATGGACCTCTCTCCCCAGCAGCTCAGCCGTGGGTGCGCGGATCCCTGGCCTAGCCCACACCTGACTCTCTCCCCAGTTGTCCTGCCGTGGGTTCATGGGGATTTGGCCCTGCCAGCCGGGCTCCCCCCCAGCTGCGCTGTCGTAAGTGTGCGGGATTCGTCCCCTCCCGCCCGCCTTTGTGTTCCCGGTTTCCCATGCTTTGTCGGAACCTCCCGCCCTCCACTTCATGAGCAGCTGCGGACCACCCGCTGAGCCCCCTGTTTGTTCCTTGCTAAGACTTCCACTATCTCGCAAAATTTTTTAAGTGGTTATAAGTTTTACCTGAGGTGTGGGGAGTCCAATAGGCTAGTGAACTATCGCCAAGTGGCCTCTGATTCTGCCTGCCCTGAGTTGGGGTAGATCTTACCAGGCGCCTCTCCAAATGGGAGTTCACGAATCCCGGGTTTAGTCGCTTCCGTGTCTGTGAGAGATGGGGAGAGAGCCTTACCCTGGGACTTTTAACAGTCTCTTGGGAGCTGTGAGTGTTCCCGGGATCTGTCGTTGCTTACAGCGGGATTTCAGGGTCACTGTGGTTTTAATCGCCTGAGGCAGTGTGAGCTGGTGCAGCCTATTCCCAGGTTGTGAGTAATGGACTGGTGTGTTTCACTGCTCCCAATTCAGACTTCTCTATGTTGCACTCTGAGTTATCAGCCTGTAATGGTTCTGATGGTATGGACCTGTTTGCCCAGGCACAGATTCTGTGGGCTTTGTTTGTCATCACAGAGGCTGACAGGGTCTGGCTCCACACCTAATATGTCTGGATTTTCCAGAATACAGCTATGGTCCCCTGATTTCTGGTTTCTCACTAGGCTTCTCGCCACAGGCCTGACCTCTGTGCCTGATTCCCTCCCTGTCTGCGCAGCCGCGAGTCTCCCTCCCTGGCTGCTCGGCCGTGGGTGCACCGAGCCCCGGATCCTCCGGCTGCCTGAGTGGGCCTCTTGCCCCAGCAGCTCAGCCGTGGGTGCGCGAATCCCTGGCCCCCACCCGCATCTGGCTCCCTCCCCAGTTGTCCTGCCGTTGGTGTGAGGATCCCTGGCCCCGCCCACGCCGGGCTCCCTCCCCAGTTGTCCTGCCGTGGGTTTGCGGGGATTTGACCCTGTTGGCACCGGGCTCCATCCCCAGCTGCGCTACTGTGTAAGCGCGGGATTCGGCCCCTCCCGCCCACCTTTGGCTTCCCGGCTTCCCGCTCTCTCGGAACCTCTGCCCTCTGTGTCTGGAGCGGCCGCGGACCACCCGCTGAGCACCCTGTTTGTTTCTTGCTAAGACTTCCACTATCCTGAAAAATTTCTTAAGTGGCAATAAGTTCTTCTTGAGGTGTGGGGAGCCCTGTAGGCTAGTGATTGATCGCCAAGTGGCCTTTGATTCTGCCTGCTGTGAGTTGGGGTCGATCTTACCAGGCACCTCTCCAAATGGGAGTTCCCGAATCCCGGGTTTAGTGGCTTCCGTGTCTGCGAGAGATGGGGGAAGAGCCTTACCCTGGGACTTTTAACAGTCCCTTGGGATCTGTGAGTGTTCCCGGGGGGGTCTAGCCCCTCCGGTTTTTGCACAGTGCCCAATAACTCTGTGTTTTTTATGGCTCTTTTTTCCCTGCGTTCAAAATGCGTCAGTGTAGGTCGCCGCCATCTTGGCCCCTCCAGACATTTCATATTTAAACTGTATTCTCTACTTACATCTACGGTTAATGCAGAACATTTTTGTTAAAGGACTTCAAACAGTGCATTGGTCTGGATTCTACTTATTGCATATTTTTGTTGTTTTTTTCCAAAACATAACCTGTGATTAAAGTGTTCTTTACTCAAAAGTATATGTGATGATTTTTATTATTTCATGAATTGTATTGTTCTAAGAAAAGTGTTGGACTATGTGGTTCAATGCTTTTTGAATAAAGTCGTTATTTTCCTTACGGTTTTCATAAAGACCTGGAACAAACTTCACTGAGGATAATAAGAAAAATGAAAATAAAATACACAATAAATAAAAAGAAAAAATACTTAAAATGGAAAAAATACTGCCTGAAATTATCTGACTTAAAATGTACTGACAGAAATTTTTCATGAACCTTGTTGAGATGATTAATATAATATCTAGCTATTGAAATATACTTTGTCTCTGTGTTATTTAACCATTGAATTATATAGTTTACTTCTGTGGTTGTTTGAATGAAAATGACCAATGGGCCTATAGAGATTAGCATTATTATGAGGTGTGGCCTTGTAGGAGTAGGTGAGGCATTGGTAAAGGAAGTGTGTCAATGGAATGGGCTTCATAGTTTCAAGTGCTCAAGCCAGGCCCAATATCACTCTCTCTTCCTGCTGCCTACCAAAATGGGTGTAGATCTTTCAATTCCTTCTCCAGCACCATGTCTTCCCTGTGAGGTAACCATGTTTACTGCCATAAGGACAATGGAATAATCCTCTGAATCTATAAGCCAGACCCAATTAAAAACTGTACTTTATAAGAGTATCTATGGTTATGGTGCCTCTTCACAGCAATAAAACCTAACTAAGACAAGTTCCAATACAGACGACATACAGATCTTAAAATAATCACAATTGAGTCACTTCTCCATTGGAAACAATGACTTCCCATTGAACTTATGGAAAAGCTAAGTTCTTAGTGTGTAGTGTCTGAGAATCTTGATACTAAAACTGCTGCTAAACTTCTCAGTCTTATTTCAGATTCCACTCATCTTTTAGTCTCTTTCTAAATATCAATAGACCAAAAATTATGATGCTAGCAAGACAATAATCTACTAATCTAAGAAAGCCATAAATTTTATTATGGATTTATTAGATCACAATAATAAACTGGGGTGAGTAGCATTCATATTGCTCTACTGATGGCTATATACATTCTGTTCTTGCTTTTTCCTAAAAGCTACTAAACATTGTCTATTTTCTGGAAACCTCTGCTTTTACTTAATTCTTTTTGAGGTAGTTAAGTCACATATATTTATATGCTAAATTAAATAAAATTAATAAAAATAAATATTGAAAACCAAATAACAAGAAGAAATATCTATTTAGAATATCACGCAATTAATGTTTGAATTATATTTCATCATAGTCATTTTTTATGTAATACTGTGGAGATCTTTACTATTATTTTGCCATATCTTATCCTTTTGTATTTACCTGCCTCTACATTCTTAATTATGGTCCCCCATTTTTTGCATCTACTCCATCAGATCAATTATAACCTCAATGTTTTCTTTCTATTTCTTCCCAACAATCACATCCAAGCATTGTTCCCTTTTTGTTTTCCTGGGTCTGCACCTACTGCAGGATATATACTCATATTTCACTGTTGAAGCTAGGAACCTCACAAGATCAAAAACATGCTATGTTTGTCTTTCTGAGTCTGGTTTACTTCATTCAACACAACTTTTCTGGTTCCATACATTTACCTGCAAAGTTTATGATTTCACTCTTCTTTACAACTGAGTAGTATTCCACAGTGTGCACATACCTTATTTTCATTATACAAACAGTTGGACATTAGCTTTTTATTCATGTCTAGGCTATTATGAGTAGAGCAGCAGTAAAGATAACATGTATCTGTGGACTTAGATGTCAAGTCCTTTGGGCATTTCCTAAGGACCAGTATAGCTGGTCATATGGTAGGTTTTTATTTTTGTTTATTTGCTTGCTTTTTTGTTTATGCCCAGTGATTTCTGTAATAACTGGCTTAGTTTGTAACTCCACCAACAGTGACAAGAACACTTTTCCTCAGATTCCTCCAGAATTTGTTGTTATTATTTTGTTGATCTTAGACATCTGACTTGGGTAAGATATACTCTTACCAAAACAAGGAGTTTTGATTTACATTACCCTAATTGTTAGGGATTATGGGTTTTATGGTTTTAAAGTTCTTCATATTGGGTATTTAAAACTGGAATTTAATTATCATTTGTATTTATTAATAAGTATAAACTTTAAGATTAGACTGGCAGAGCAGCAGGTGGCCTGGCCTGCCTGAACTGGTTGCCTGATTTGTCCTGGGGAAAGAGCTCCAGAACCAAGGGTGGCCTACACCACCTGTAACCTAAACTCTGTTAACTAATATAAATTGTTATATTAGGCCAGTAGAATTACCAGAAGCTTGATGAGAGATTTGCCTGGGTTTGAGGGGAGTCCCGAAGTCTGATGGCCCTGTATTGCCTGGACTGACAGCTTATAAGTTGCCCTGATCCTTTCCCAAATAATTAAATACACCAAGACCTTTTAATGTTTTAACACTTAACACTTAGCTGGGCAGAGTCTCAATTAGCAACTCTAAATTAACCCGGATCACCTAATCCTAAACCGCCATATGCCTGTGATTACCTTCCAGCTTTCTCAAATACTTCTGTTTCTTTGTCTCCCTCCACAGAATGAATTAATCCTCTGTGTAAAGCGCAGGGTTCCTGTTCTAATCTCAGGAAGTCCCACCTTCCTATACTCTTTCTGCCCAGTTAATTGGCTATCAGAGACTTTTAATAACCAATCAAGAGAATGACTCAGAAGAGGTGGTAACCAGATCTCAGCATTGAAATTAGCCTATCGGAAGCAATGTTATTAGCCCCAACAGGTATTAATTAGATATTGGGTTTTGATTATATTAAAAGTATTGGATTTTAACTGTATTAAAAGTATTAGATATTAGTCCATGGCAGATATTAACTTGGAAAACTTCTTTGTCATTCGGTGGTCTTCCGCATCACCCAGTTGATTGTTTCTTTAGCTGTGCAGAAACCTTTTAGTCTTATCAAATTCTACTGTCAATATTAATTATTGACCTTAATTCTAGGATAAATGGAATTCTATTCTGGAAGTCCTTGCTTTCTCTCATATTATCCAGGGTACTGCCTATATTTTTTTTCTAATAGTTTCAGTTTGAGGTTTCCCATTTAGAGCTTTGATGAATTTAGAGTTAGTTATTTTGTGAATGGTGATAGATATTCATGTTGACATCAAGTACAATTTGTTGAAAAATTCTTTTTTTTTTTGTCTAGCATTTGTTTGTATCATATTTGTCACATACTAAATGGTTGAGTCTATGTGTAATCATGCTTGGGTAAAGAATATATGGAGAGTAGAGTCAGGGAGACTCAGTGGGATAGACCCCGAGGAAGGACATACAGGGTCTAGCAGAATGGAGAGGAAGGATTTGGTATCATAGTTGATTTATATAGAACACTAAATCAGTAACAGTCAGTATCACTAATCAGAAGCAATGCGATTGCACAACAAACTGATTACAGGGTTGCGAGCTGTGTGATAGTTAAATGGAAACCAGGAGGGAATTGTGGAGCACAGTGGAAACAACAGTAAAGAGAAATATGTGGCCACACTGCCTGAAAAAGAATCAAGGAAAATCAGAAGTTTCCATAAATTAGGTAATGTTCTATATCTTTTAGGAAAAGTCAATAACAGAAGGTATTCAGACAACAGTAGAGAAATATGAACACTGATCTCCCCAGATGACAATGCGAGAAGAACTAATAGAGACAGAGTGTCTCTCTTGTCTTGCCTTCTGTCTTTTTGGTGTCTCTCTATTCCAAATAATCAAAAGTCAGTGAACAAGGGTACCATACTGACACCCAGCACACACTTTAACATCCTAGTCCACAAAAACACTTGAAAAAGCAGAAAGAATGAACCTGGAGTGAAAAACAGATAAGTAGGTTGTAATTGTGGGAGCTGTGTCACAGGATAAACAAGTCAGTCTGATCTTACTTTAACAACTTGATTAAGTGTGTAGTTTTCAGTACTTATTATCAAATTATCTCCATTAGAGCACTGTCTGTGACTTCACTGATTTCTTACATTCCCAGTTTACTATTTTAATTTCTCCATCTTTCATATTCCTACAGAAAATAGATCATGTTTCTTTTTTCTCTCATGAAAAAAATGTACATAATCCTCAGCAATAATAGAGATATTTAAATATATGGTCTATGATAAATATAACCAAATTAGAACTAATTTTTGTTAATATTTTTGACAAAATTTGTGAACCATCAATATTAGTAAGACACTTTAATAATAATGGATGCAATTTGAATTGAATTATAATAATCAATTTTGTTCTCAATTTAATGTTACATGCTGATGATTATATACCTTATTCCTTATTCTTAAGAGTTGAAAAATAATTAAATTTTCCTTTGTTGCATTTTGTATATGATTATTGTTTTACCCCAATGGAAGTGTAAGAGGAGAATAATTACAGAAAAAGGATAAATTGTAATTATATTGTAATTCATTTTTCTACATTTTCTTTAATTTAATTAATGTAACAGTATATTTATAACACATCAGCATGTAGAAACTATATCAGTATCTTTCAATCCATTCATAACAATATAATATGTCTCTATTGTTTCTGTTTATATCATTGACTCTATAAATATCTTTTTTAAAGATATGATTTAATTTGGCATGGTAGAATAATCCAGTTTTATTTTTTATATGTAACAGAAGTTAAGACATTATCAATTTTGCCCTATATAAAATGACATATACACATTAACACTTTTATAAGTAGAGATTTTTCAACTAATTTCTCTTAGATAGAAATGTGCAGGAGGAAAAAACAAAACTTTATTTAGCAGTTATTTTCTAAACACAAAATTTATCTGTTAGTTCACAACACACAAGTGTCACGGTTTAAAACGGCTGTGTTTTCTATCCAAAGTCACAATACAAAGTAACGTCCACTGGCTGATGTAAATCGGCACTCTGGAAACTACGCCATAGGCAAGCAGGCCCTACCAACACCATGAGGTGCTGTCTAATCAAACTTTGCGTGTGTTTTATAAGGAGCAATTGATTAAAAAATGTGATAAAAAACAGGAACTCTGTCAAAAAACAATAGAATTGAAGATAACTTAAAAATTTTAAACTTTTATATCCTATTTTACTTTTGTATGAAACTAGTTCTTATGTCCTTACAATCTCTTGTATATCATTCAGTATATACTCTTTTTGGAACACACACACACACACACACACACTCACTTCATACTTCATAGAGTGATTATTAAAGAGCCAGACCAGATAATTTTATTCCTATAATTAATTAATAGTGAACATCTTATATCTTGAGAATTAATTATAGTCAAATATACTCTGTGAAAAGAATGAAGAGTGAAGAAAATATCGAAAAAATAAGGAAAGAATGAAGGAAGAGAAGGAAGGAGAAACGAGAAAAGAGAAATGAAAAAAGAAAGAATAATGATAAAACACATTCCTGTGTTCCAAATGTAATCTTTCCAAATATATAGGACTCTCCAGGTTCCCCCTCCTTCCCTCTTCCCCATCTCCATTCTCTCTTTCTCATTAAATGAGCCCCCCCCCCCACATATCATCTCCTCTCAGTTCATCAGTCAGTTGAGGGCTAAGAGCTTCCTCTTGTACTGAGGTCTGATATGGCACCTGAGCTGGGGTAATGTGTTCCACGAACAGATAACAGGGTCCATGGACTCGATGCTGGGTGTAGGTTTTCATAATATAGTTGTGCTAAGTTCCTGTGGATTGTAGGATGCTGGCTTATGCTATATGGTTAATATACACTTATAAGTGAGTACATACCATGTGTAGCTTTCTAGGTCTGAGTTAACTCACAATGAATGAGCTTTACTAGGTCCATTCATTTGGTTGCAAATTGAATGATTCCCTTATTTTTACTAGATGAGTAGTATTCAATTCTGTAAATGTACCACAGTTGTTTTTTAATTTAATTTAATTTTTATTTTTTTATTTTATTCATCCATTCTTTGGTTGAAAGGCATTTGAGTTGTCTCCAGTTTCTACTTATTATGAATAAAATTGCTAAGAAAATAGTGGAACCAATGTCCTTGTGGTTTGTTGGAGAATCTTTTGGATATATGCCCAGGAATGGTATGGATGAGTCTTGAGGTAGAACTATTCCCAGTTTTATGAGATTTTTGAAGAATAATTTGAAAGTATTGGTATTTGCTCCTCTTTGAGCATCTTGTAGAATTAGGTACTGAAGCCATCTCTCCCTGAGTTGTTTTGTTTCTTGGTTGGAAGGCTTTTAATCTCTACTTCTATTTTCTTAGGCAGTTATAGGACTTTTTAATTTGTTCACCTGATCTTGACTTAACCTTGGTATGTAGAATATATCAAGAAAATTGCCCATTTAACTTAGGTTTTTCAATTTTGTGAAGTACAGGTTTTTGAATTAAGACATAATGATTCTTTGGATTTCCTCAATGTCTGTTGTTATTTCTTCCTTTTCATTTCTGATTTTTTATTTGAATATTTTCCCTCTACCTTACATTTATTTTGAATAAGAGTTTGTCTATTTTGTTGATTTCCTCAAAGAACCATCACTTGGTTTCACCAATTCTTTCTATTGTTCTGTTTGATTCTATTATAATGATTTCAGCCCTGAGTTTGGATTATTTCCTGCCTTTTACTCCTCTTGGGTGTATTTGCTTCTTTTTGTTCTATATCTTTCATGTGTGCTTTTAAATTGTTATTATGGGAACTTTCTAATTTCTTTTTGAAGGTGGTTAATACTATGAACTTTCCTCTTACCACTGCTTCCATTGTATCCCATAAGTTTGGGTATGTTGCACCTTCATTTTCATTGAATTATAAAAATACTTTAATTTCTTTTTTTATTTCTTCCCTGACCCAGAGATAATTGAGTAGAGAGTTGTTCAGTTTCCGTGAGTTTGTGGGTTATCTGTTGTTTCTGTTAATGTTGAAGTCCACTTTATTCTATGGTGCTCTGGAATAAAACATAAGGGGTTATTTCAATTTTCTTATATTGGTTGAGGCTTGCTTTGTGACCAGCTTATATTGTCAATTTTGGAGAAGATTCCATGAGGTGCTCAGAAAAAAAAATGTATTCTTTTGTGTTTGGGTTGAAATGTTCTGTAGATATCAGTTAGGTCCATTTGATTTATGATATCTGTTAGTTTAATTATTTCTCCTTTTGGTTTCTGTATCATTAATCTGTCCATTGGTGAGAGTGGGGTGTTAAAGACTCCCACTATTAATGTGTGGTATTTGAGCTTTAATAGTGTTTGGGAGAGTAAGTATTAAAAAAAATAAATCTACACTGGGAAGTTATTCTGTGTCTTAGAATCAGAAGTGGGAGATTAGTGAGTTTGTTTTGTTTAATGTACTGACATCCACATTTCTGAATGGCTACTTTCAAGCAGATTAGTCTTGTAGAGTAAATTTGTACTTGGACTACTTGTGTTCTAGACAGATGGGGGTAAGATTATAGGTAACTCTTTTTGTGTTATTTGTTTAGTGTTTGTCTTTGTGTTGTTTGGTTTTTGTTTTGGCTTTCTGGGTGTTATTTGTTTGTTTGTTTATTTTTTGAGACATAATTTTGTCTCTCAATATCTATTAGAGGCAGAGAGAGAGAGAGAGAGAGAGAGAGAGAGAGAATATCCAGACTAGCACTTTGAAGTTCCAATAAATTTTCTTCTTGGACTGAAAGAGAAAAACAAGCAGAGTCCATCAAGTTATGTCTGCTGGTTTGTGGAAATGTCCAATGTCTTTTTTATTGTTCTACTTTGTAAGATTTTTAGTCTATGAAGCACTTAATTATTAATTTTTAAGAGCCCATGTATTTTCCAAGTGAATTACAAGGTACTGATGCTAGAATTGAAGGCTCTTGCTTTAGAAAAATAATTTTTATATCAATTACTTAAAGAAGGTCTTATTCATGTTTTCCTAAAAGATTAGGGCTGACTTAAAAGATTCTCTTTTATTCTATAATAGCAAAATATCCCTGATATATCTTTCTTTATTACTTGATACTGAAATGGATGAAAAACAATTGAAGATAGAGACAAGACAGAAGAGTCCATCAGTATCGCTTTTTAATATCAGGATACACAGGTGATGGTGAAAACCTAACTAGGTGTGAATCTTGCTAAATTGAGAGAATTTTGAGAGCATTCTCCTAGGATTCACCAAACATGGTTGAGTTTGAACAAGTTTTATTTAAAAGACATGAAACACACAATGAAACAAGGAATCTCAACACAATGTAGCTCTGATTTCTAAGACAAATATGTAAGTGATTCATACATTCATAGAATTTATTTAATGTCTACTGCAGCCTACTGCGTTCTAGGTTCAGGGGTATAAAAGCAAAATGTCTGTTTCTTTTTTGTTTTCAATCCTTGATTATTCACATATGCCTGAATATATGTGCATATGCGGGCATGTATATGAAATCAACTTTTCAATGATCAATAAGTCTCTGAGGTACAACACATTGGGAAATATCAGCATTTTCTATTGAAGAATGATGTAATACATCCCAGATGTGACATGAACCAGCTCCCAGATGTCCATCATGTTAAGCAACCAAAGATATAAGGAATTATACCTTTGTAGGTTTGTTTTTAATATTAGCCTAGCAAATGGAGTGTTAGGAAGATTTCCTTAGTTGGCAGGAAGCATTTGATTGCTTTAGGGAAATTTTGGATACACGTAAGCTCAGTAGAACTTCCACACTTACATTTCTTCCTCTACTTTCAATGCTGACATTGTATAAAAGCTATGGATTTTGGTTTCTCTTAAGTTTTTGCTGAAACACAGAAGAAAAATGGCCATACTATAACTCTGTTGTTTTAATTTAGAAATATGTCTTAAATCCCTATCATTAAATTTCATTTTAAGTATGAGTTTTCCTATGTTACAAACCTCAAAATGCCTTAAATTTATGCTTGTCTGTGTATGTGTGCCCATTTAAAGCACTTTGACTCATTTGAATCTACATCAGAAAATTCAAAGTGCATCCATTGTGTACTTTGTGCCTCCGGATTCCTGGTCTGCTTCTAATAAAATGTTACTGTGAATCTAAACATCCCTCTCAGAGAAGGTCCTCTGGGTGATGGTCAAAATCACTTACCTACTAAGCTGGTAGTCCCCTTGAGAATGAAACACTTCTTTTTGGTATCCTCCACATTTATCACATTTGGAATCACTCTCAAGCCAAGTGACAAATAAGGACAACAAACATTGCTTAAGCCTTCTTGGTGTACTTTTCTAGTTAAGCCTTCTTGGTGTACTTTTCTAGTTGACGATTTTACAGTTACATCCAATGACAGACTACAGCTAATGATCCTTTGGGTCATTCAGCACTACAGAATTGAAAATCTCGTTACAATTTTCAGTAGTTCAAAACAATAGCTATTAACAGATCATAAATAAGATTGTGGCTCTTGAAATAAATATGATGTAATACTGTAGTAAAAGTCTAACAGTGTATTATAGTGTAAGGACACATTATAAAATATAGTTCCCATTTATATGAATTTTCGGGTATTTTAATTTTGTTATCTAAATAAATGACTTGTGTCTTCATGAAAACTTTCAGATGATTCCAAAATTATTTCTAAAAATATTGTTCAGTTCAAAGTGAATAATTTGATTCACAACAGGGATTTATCTGGAAAGAAAATTCTAATAAATCTTCCATCCCACTGAGTCATTTTGACAAGTGCAATAACAAAAGCTGTGGTTGGCAGTATCTACAAGTGATATCTTGGCTTGTCAACATCTTTCAGGCCATAGGACATAAATTAGCTTTTACAAAGCTCAATAATGACAGTGGCCATCTTTGACCTTTGAACAGACACTCATGAATAGTTAAACTCTGTGACTGTATAAAATATACATTTTTAACTATTTCATAATTTTAAGATTTTACAAAGTTCATGTATTTAATGAAAACCTCATTATAATTAAATGGTTGAATTCTTAAGATGACATGAATAATTTAGGATGAAAAGGTAACCACTATTCTTTTGCACTGTCCTTCTAAGTTATTGGGCTATATATGTAAATTGTGTAGAATGCTATGAGGTATTTCGAAGGTGGATCTGTGATTAAAGTGGGAATATGAAGTACATAAAGTACTCAGTAACTTCCTGCATGCCGATTCAGTGTTCACCGTTATACAGAGAATAGATGTCAAGTGTACAGAGATCTCTGGGAAATTCAGGTGGCAGTGATGCTCAGCATAATACCTGTGTTTTGACTATTTTGTGGTAAGAACTACTCAGGAACAGTTGAAAGGAATAATTATACTCAGAAAATTAAAGATCCAAAATCTGTTTCTAATTATGAAACAATCATTTAGCATACTAGCATATAATAAAATTCCCCAAAATCCAAATATTGGACACAGCTTAGGAATTAGACTTTATTTTACTAGTAATTTACCTATAAACATTTACCACTGAGAAAACACTTGAATGTAAAATAATAAATTTATTTCAGCATACATCTATGATGGACACATTCATACTCATTTTACATATTGTAACAAGTTTTCTATTCCCCTAGTATATGTTCATGTATTATCATGTTCAAGTATTTACATGTTGAAACCTATATCATTTCAAACCTGTATATTCTCTTATGTAATGAAAAATGTTATATTATTTTGAATTTACATGAATTCATTTGTTTATGTGATTAATTTAGAATACTGAAGAAGGGATTTCAAAACATTTATTTTACAAAAGTACTATTATGTCTGAAAAAATGTGAGAACCTATCTGGAAGAGTAAAAATCACTTGATATCCCATACAGCAATCAGAAAAATGAAACATAAAGCCAATGTGAAATAAAAATGCTTAAATATTTATTCATGTATCATTGTCAAAATTATTTCTGATGATTTGCAGTGATGTCATTAGGATTTCCTCAATAATCATCCCATGAGTATTTCTTCAAGAATGTTGCGTATCATTCCATCAAAAGCAATATCTGAAATGTTAAACTTGTGTTAACATTATTTCCATATGTATGACATAAATGCACTTTCATTTACATATTGTTCTGGATTTTATTTAAATTTCAAAAGGTAACATATCAATAGAGGAATAAAGTTTAACATAAATCATTTGGCTTTCCAAATATCAATCTGTAGTCATCACCTAAGTTTGCCTTTATGTTTTCCTTTTGTTTCCATCCCTTCTATCTTATGTCTTACTGAGGACATATTTATTATAATTTTTTATCATAAACCTTAATAGAAATTTGTCATCAGCATTAAGTATATGAATTAGGGTATTGCTCTTGATATATCTTTTACCCTTAGAGATCTTTTTTTTATATACTTATATTTACCTCTTGCACCATATTTGGAAGCAAGCTTGTTGCAGTGCCTCTTTTAAAATTATTCATTAGGTAGCTTCTAACTTGCTAGTATCCTAATGGAAACATACATAGAAATGGAAACACAGTGAAATGAAAAATAATATATAATAATTATAATAAAAACAAATCAGAGATACAGGTGAACATACTAAGAAACAACACATACTGCTTGTCAATCAGAAACTAAGGAGAGACATAGGGTGGACTCTAACTCAGAGTGAATCATGGAGCCCTACGATGGGAGAATGGGAAATACAAGAATGCCATTTTTAGTGTTTTATTGTCTTTTGTGACTTTTTAGTAAACCTCTATAATGAACTTTTATCAATCATATCTGAGCAGAAGGAGTTTCAGGACTCACTCTCTCTTGGACCAGTCAATACTCAGGGGCTCACAGACAAAGGCAGAGTTCTAACTGCTGAAACAGAAAGATACATAGACAACTTTGGAACACACACACACACACACACACACACACACACACACACAATCAACAAAAGTCCTCTTGGAATTCTTGTTTTCTGCAGCTCTGTTGGGGAGGGGGGGGTCTCAACCTAATAAGTCTGAAATTTTGCCAATAAACTTCACTTCCACTTTGCACCCAAACGTTTTCCTGCCTTTAATTTAACTAACACAGAAAAATAACTCACTTGCAAAACTTTGTGAACAACACTCGGAAAGAATCAACCACGTCCATGGAGACAACTTGCTTTTAGACTCCTGCCATGGAGTCAAACCCACAGAGATAATTGCTAGTTCTACAGGTTTATGTGCAGAGGAAATCTCTTCCAGGAGAAATTATAATTCACTTCTTATGTGGGTTATATAATGAAGACAGTGAGGTCTGGGTTTTACATAATTGGTAGGTGTTATATCAATGTATTCTATCAATATCTTCCTTCCTTGATAGATATGCTTCTTGGAGTTAGCAAAGCATTAGGTCTGCTTTCCTTCCCAGTCTGCTAGACTATGGCCTTATTGGTCAACTGAGATCACTAATTTTAATATTTAGTATTGACAGATGTGTGCTTATTCCTCTTGTTTTGTTGATTTTTATACTATTTTCACAGATCATTTCAGGATTAGTAATCTGATATGATTTAGTTTTCTCCTACAGCTTCTGGAATGTGCTCATTTTCTTTTTCCTCTGAAGTGCCCCTTTCCGTCTCCTTTATAGAGTTGCCTCGATGTCCATCTAGTCCATTTTCATTGTGTAGTGTTCTTATTCCTCCTACACGTGTTTGGGAGGGAATAATAGTTTAGGTGGGCAGTGATATTTTATAAACTTAGTATTCATATTTCAAAGTCAATGAAGATACATTACCAAGGCAGCAGATGTTAGGGCCTATTGGTCCTTGCATTTTGCCCTGATGACCACATGGAACAGAGAATTTCATTGCATTTTATTTTTTCAGATTTATTTATTTGGATTTCATGTGTATGAGATCTGTCTGTGTCTCTGTCTCTCTATCTGTCTCTCTCTATCTATCTGTGTGTGTGTGTGTGTGTGTGTGTGTGTGTGTGTGTGTGTGTGTATGTGTGTGTGTGCCTGCTGTTCATTGGGATGATTAGAGGTCATCAAATGCCCTCAAATTGCATTTATGGACCCTTTGAGCAGTCATATGGGTATTTAAAACTGATCTGAAAGCTGCTGTTCCATCTTCTTTTTCTGTATTTTGATGCAGATGAGATTGGCTCTATAGATAACTTTTTGAGGTTTTGGTCTTCTTACCACAATACTTCTACTCAGCTATTACTGCAGAGGTCTTTCCAGATTTTATTGGATTTTTACATTTTCTATCTTCAGATTTTAAAACAACTCATTATACAGTTCCTTAACTTTCTCTGTTAGGGAAATTTTGATATGATATTTTTTGTTTATTTATTACTTCAAGTTACATCTCAATCATAGTCTCCTCTCTCCACCCTTCCAGGTCTCACCCTTCCACACTGTCCTTCCTCTCCAATGTACACTAATCCTCTGGAGTGGGTTGCCCCTACTTATCAGCCCCCCTCAGTTCTACAGTCATATTAGTGTTAAGAGTTTTGTCTTGGACTGGGGCCTATATGACAACTCTATTAGGGCAAAGTGTCCCAATAACAGTAACAAGATTGCTGTTCCTTTTGATGTGTCTGTTGTAAGATAGTTATCCTGCAGTATATGGCTAAAATACAATTATAAGTGAATAAATGCCATGTGGATATTCTAAGTCTGGGTTAGCTCACTTAGGATGAGCTTTTCTAGTTCCATCCATTTGGCTGCAAATTGTATGACTTCCTGGTTTCTAATAGCTGAGTAATATTCCATTGTATAAATGTACCAGTTATTTTTATCCATTCATCAGTTGAGAGATATCTGGGTTGCTTCCAGTTTCTAGCTATTACAAATAAGGCTGTTATGAACATAGATGAGGAAACTTCCTTATGATTCCATGAGGAGTAATTTGGGTGTATACCCAGAAGTGGTATGGCTGGGTCCTGAGGCAAAGCTATCCCAAGTTTTCTAAGATATCGCCATACGGACCTCCATAGTGGTTGCACAAGCCTGCACTCCCACCAGCAAGGGAGGAGGGTTCCCCTTTCTCCACACCCTTGACAGCATGTGCTGTCATTTGAGCTTTTGATCTTAGCCATTCTGACAGGTGTGAGATGGAATCTCAGAGTTGTCTTGAGTTGCATTTCTCTGATGATTAAGGATGTTGAGCATTTCTTCAAATGTCTCTCAGCCATTAGGGATTCCTCCTTTGTGAATTCTCTGTTTAGCGCTGTTCTCCATTTTTGGATTGGATTATTTGGTTTCTTGGCATTTAATTTCTTGAGTTCTTTGTAAATCTTGAATATTAGCCCTCTGTCAGATATGGGATTGGTGAAGATTTTTTCCCAATCTGTAGGCTAGCATTTTGTTTTAATGACAGTGTATTTTGCCTTACAGAAACTTTTCAGTTTCATTAGGTCCCATTTATTGATTGTTGGTCTTTGATCCTGAGCTGTTGGTGTTCTGTTCAGGAAGTTTTCACCTGTGCCAATGAGTTGGAGGCTTTTCCCCACTGTCTCATCTATATATTATGGTCTTTTATCCCCTTGGACTTAACTTTTGTGCAAGGTGAAATATATGGGTCAATTTGCATTCTTTTACTTGTCAACATCCAGTTAAACCAGCAGCATTTGTTGAAGATACTGTACTTTTTCCATGTAGGGTGTTGGCTTCTTTGTCAAAAAATAAGTGACCATAGGTGTGTAGATTTATTTCTGGGTCTTCAATTGGATTCCATTGATCAACTGGTCTGTTTCTATATCAGTACCATGCTGTTTTTGTTATTATTGCTCTGTAGTATAGCTTGAAATCAGGGATGGTGATACCCCCATATGCTTTTTTTTTAAATTGTACATGATTTATTTAAATATCCTAGGTTTTTTGTTATTCCATATGAAGTTGAGAATTGTTATTTCTAGGTTTGTAAAGAGTTGTGTTGATATTTTGATAAGAATTGCATTAAAACTGTATATAGCTTTTGGTAGGATGGCCATTTTTATTATGTTGATCCTACCTATCTATGAGCATGGGAAATCTTTCCATCTTCTGATGTCCGCTTCAGTTTTTTTTTTTTTTTTTTTCAAGGACTTGAAGTTCGTGTCATACAGGTATTTCACTTGTTTGGTTAGAATTACCTCTAGGTATTTTATGTTGTTTGTGGCTATTGTGAAAGTTGTTGTTTCCCTAATTTCTTCTTCAGCCCATTTATCTTTTGTATAAAGAGGGGTCCTGATTTTTTTAATTGATTTTGTATCCAGCCACCTTGCTGAAGTTGTTTATCAGTTATAGTAATTCTCTGGTGGAATTTTTGGGGTCACTTATATATACTAACATATCGTCTGCAAATAGGGATAATTTGACTTCTTCATTCCAATTTGTATCCCCTTGATCTCCTTTAGCTGTCTTATTGCTCTAGCAAGAACTTCAAGTACTATGTTGAAGAGATATGGTTAACGTAGGCGTACTTGCCTTGTCTCTGATTTTAGTGGAAATGCTTTATGTTTCTCTCCATTTAATTTGATGTCAGCTACTGGCTTGTTGTATATTGCCTTTATTATTTCTAGGTCTGGTCCTTGTATTCCATCTCTCTCCAGGACTTTTAACATGAAGGCTGTTTTACAGATTTCTTTCTCTTCATGTTTGTTATTCATGTATAGGAATGTTTTCCTTTAATTTATTTCTCTGTGAAGGTTCATAATAATGATTTGTTTACTGATGACAGTGGAGTACCAAAATCATCCAGTATTATTATGTTTAGATCATTGAGAAACTTCTCATCTATTAATGTTTGTTTGTGTAACTGGGTTCAAAACTAATTCATTATTGTATGTATATGCTTGTGATGTCTTCTAGATGAATTGTTCCAATAAGCACTATAAACTGACCCTTTTCTCTTCTGACTAGTTTTGCTTTGCAATTGATTTTGTTGGATGCTCTAACAACATTTTTCGATCTTAGTCAGTGTTCTAGTGCTGTGAAGAGACACAATGACCCCCACAACTCTTTTAAGGAAAACATTTAATTGAGGGTTTCTTGTAGTTTCAGAGGTTTAGTTATTGTCGTCATAGTGGAGATCATGGGAGCATACTGGCAGACATGGTGTTCAGGAAGTAGCTGAGAATTCTATCCAGATCTGCAGGCAGCAGGAAGTGAGAGACACTAATACTGTCTAGGGATTTCGAAACTCTAAAGCCCATGTCCAAAAACCCTTCCTCTGAAAAGACAATACCTATTCTAACAAGTCCACTTGTAATCACTCTCAAGTAGTGCCACTCCCTGAGGAGCATGTATTAAAATATATGAACCTATGGAGGTCATTCAGGCCATTCTTTTTCAAACCATAATATAAATATTATATAAAAAAATGATGGGAATTCATCCATCTTTAATCTTTAATGTTGATACATTTTTCTTAGATAAAAGTTAGATCTTGGGGGGGGGCAAGATGGCGGTGAACTGCACGGATGCATTTTGAATGTGGGAGAGAAGAGCCATAGAAAACACAGAGTTGTGGGACACTGTGCAAAAACCGGAGGGTCTGGCCCCTCCGGGAACACGCACAGCTTCCAAGGGACTGTTGAAAGTCCCAGGGCAAGGCTCTCCACCCATCTCTCACAGACACGGAAGCCACTAAATCCGGGATTCGGGAACTCCCATTTGGAGAGGCGCCTGGTAAGATTGATCCCAACACACAGCAGGCAGAATCAAAGGCCACATGGCGATCACCCACTAGCCTACTGGGCTTCCCACACCTCAGGAAGACCTTATAACTACTTAGGAAACTTTGCAGAATAGTTGAAAAAACAGGGTGCTTGGCGGATGATCTGCAGCTGCATGAGCCGGAGCGGGAGGTGGGCGGGCAGAGCAGTTGGGGAGGGAAGCGGGCGCAGGCTGGCGGGGTTGTTGCCTGGTGCACCCACAGCAAAGCAGCTAGGGTGAGAGGCTGGCTCAGTCGGCGGCGGGAGGGGCCGAAGCACTGCCCACCCACAGCTAAGCAACTAGGGTGGGAGGCTGGTTCAGAAGGCAGGAGGGGCCGAAGTTCCTCCCACCCACAGCAAAGCAGCTAGGGTGGGAGGCCGGCTCATACGGCGGGAGGGGCCAAAGCTCCGCCCACCCACAGCGGAGCAGATAGGGAGGGAAGCGGCCAGGCCTGTGGCGGAGAAGCCTAGTGGGTAACCAGAAGCCAGGGGTCCATAGATGTATTCTGGTAAACCCAGACATATTAGGTGTGGAGCCAGGCCCTGTCAGCCTCCGTGACGACAAACAAAGCCAACAAAATCTGTGCCTGGGCAAACAGGTCCATACCATCAGAACCATTACAGGCTGATCACTCAGTGTGCAAAATAGAGAAGTCTGAACTGGGAGCACTGAAACAATCCCGGATCATTACTCACTACATGGGAATAGGCTGCAGCGGCTCACAACGATTCAGGCTATTAAAACCACAGTGACTCTGAGATCAACCTGTAAGCAAGAACAGATAGCCAAGCAATTCGACTCCTTCACCAAAGCATCCCCTGTGGATCCAAACACAGAAAACGACAAGAACAGACAGCTAAACACACACACATGGCCAAAGGTCCAAGAAAAAATAGAAATCAAGGAAATATGACTCCAACAAAGCAGAATTATCCTAGCTCATCCAATTCAGATGACCTCACACCAACAGTAACACATGAAAACGATGACAATTCTGCACTATGGAAAGTGATAGAGTCCCTTCAAGAAGAACTTAAATCTATGAAGGTATTCAAAGAAGCCACAATTTTACAAGCCAAAACAATGAACAATACCATTAAAGAACTCCAAGCCAAGGTGACAGAGCTTGAGCAGGAAAAAGACAAAGCAATGAAAGATTTTCAGACAAAAACAAGTAAGCTGGAGAAGGAAATGTACAAAATGAACAATACCATACAAGACATGAAAATAGAAATAGAAACAATAAAGAAAACACAGTCAGAGTTAAAAGAGGAAGTGGAGACCCAAGGGAAGAGAACAGGAACTACGGAGGTGAGTATCAACAATAGGATGCAAGAGATGGAAGACAGGATCTCAGGCATGGAAGATTCGATGGAAGAAATCAGTACAACATCCAAAGAAAATGAGAAGGCTAAAAAATCTCTCACCCACAACATTGAAGAAATCAAGGACTCAATGAAAAGACGGAACCTAAGAATCATAGGCATAGAGGAAAGAGAAGACTCCCGACTCAAAGGTCCAGGAAATATCTTCAACAAAGTCATAGAAAAAAACTTCCCAAACCTGAAAAAAGAGATGCCAATAAAAATCATAGAGGCTTACAGAACACCGAACAGATTAGATCAGAAAAGAAACTTCTCTCGCCACATAATAATTGAAACACCAAATGTACAGAACAAAGAAAGTATATTAAAAGCTGTAAGAGAAAAAGGCCAATTCACATACAATGGCAGACCCATCAGAATTACACCTGACTTCTCCTCAGAAACTTTAAAAGCTAGAAGGGCCGGGAAAGATATCCTACAAGTCCTGAGAGATCATAGGTGCCCAGCCAGACTACTATACCCAGCAAAACTCTCTATCAACATAGATGGAGAAAACAAGATATTCCATGACAAAATCAAATTTAAACAATATCTCCCCACAAACTCAGCCTTACAGAAAATCCTAGAAGGAAAACTCCATCCCAGAGAAGAAAACTTCACCCAAGAAAACAAAGGGAATAGAAAACCCCTCAACAATGAAACCAAAAGAGGCACAGGACCATCACCTATACCATACTAATGGGAAACAACAACCCCAGGTAACTAATATCCATCCACATCAAAGGTCTCAACTCCTCAATAAAAAGACACAGATATACAGAGTGGATCCGCAAGCAAGACCCGTCCCTTTGCTGCATACAAGAAACACATCTCACTAGCAGAGATAGTCACTACCTCAGAGTAAAGGGCTGGGAAAAGGTTTTCCAAGAAAATGGACCCAGCAAGCAAGCTGGAGTAGCCATCCTAATATCAAACAAAACAGAATACCAACTGAAGTTAATAAAAAAAAGACAGAGAAGGGCATTACATACTCATTAAAGGAAATATAAACCAAGAGGTCATCTCAATATTGAGCATCTATGCCCCAAATAAAAAGGCACCTACATTTATAAAAGAAATGCTTCTAAGCCTTAAATCGCACATCGATCCAAACACTTTAATACTGGGAGACTTCAACACCCCACTCACAACTATGGACAGATCATCAAGACAGAAGCCAAACAGAGAAATAATGAGTCTAACAGAGATCATGAAACAAATGGACCTAACAGACATCTACAGAACGTTTCACCTAAACACAAAGGAATACACCTTTTTCTCAGCACCCCACGGAACCTTCTCCAAAATCGACCACATAGTTGGACACAATGATAGTCTCAATAGATACAAGAAAATTGAAATAACACCTTGTATCTTATCAGACCACCACGGAATAAAGCTGGTCTTCAACAGCAAAAGAATCAACAGAAAGCCTACACACACATGGAAAATGAACAGCTCCTTACTGGATGACCACTGGGTCAGGGAAGAAATAAAGAAGGAAATCAAAGACTTCTTAAAATCCAACGACAATGAAGACACAACATACCCAAACCTGTGGGATACAATAAAAGCTGTGCTACGAGGAAAGTTCATAGCACTAAGTGCATTCAAAAAGAAAATTGTGACAGCTCATATTAGTGAATTAACAGCTAAGCTGGGTGAATTGGAAAAAAAAGAAGCAAACACGCCCAAGAGGAGCAGAAGGCAGGAAATCATCAAACTTAAGGCTGAAATCAACAACTCAGAATCAAAAAGAACTATACAAAGAATCAATGAAACCAAGAGTTGGTTTCGAGAAAATCAACAAAAGAGACAGACCCCTAGCCAAATTAACTAAAAGGCAAAGAGAAAGAACCCAAATCAACAAAATCAGAAATAAAAGGGAGAAATAACAACAGACATTGAGGATATCCAGAAAATATTCGGGTCCTACTTTAAAAATCTTTACTCTACCAAATTTGAAAACCTAAGTGAAATGGAAAATTTCCTCGATAAATTCCACCTACCAAAACTAAATCAAAATCAGATTAACAACTTAAACAGCCCAATAACCCCTAAGGAAAGAGAAACAGTCATTAATAATCTCCCAACCAAAAGAAGCCCAGGGCCAGATGGCTTTAGCACGGAATTCTACCGGACTTTCAAAGAGGAGCTAACACCATTACTCTTCAAACTCTTCCACCACATAGAAACAGAAAGAACACTGCCAAACTCATTCTATGAGGCCACTGTCATTCTGACTCCTAAACCACACAAAGACCCAACAAAGAAAGAGAACTTCAGACCAATCTCCCTCATGAACATAGATGCAAAGATACTTAATAAAATACTAGCAAACCAAATTCAAGAACACATAAAAAATATCATACATCATGATCAAGTAGGCTTCATCCTAGGAATGCAGGGATGGTTCAACATACGAAAATCTATCAAGGTCATTCACCATATAAACAAGATGAAAGAAAAAACCACATGATAATCTCGCTAGATGCAGAAAAAGCATTTGACAAAATCCAACACCCCTTCATGCTAAAAGTTCTGGAGAGAATGGGCATACAAGGACCATACCTAGAAATAATAAAGGCAATATACAGCAAGCCAGTGGCCAACATCAAATTAAATGGAGAGAAGCTTGAAGCATTTCCTCTAAACTCAGGGACAAGACAAGGATGTCCACTTTCACCACATCTCTTCAATATATTACTTGAAGTTCTTGCTAGAGCAATAAGACAACTAAAGGAAATCAAAGGGATAAACATTGGAAATGAAGAAGTCAAATTATCCCTATTCGCAGATGATATGTTAGTATACATAAGTGCCCCAAAAAACTCCACCAAAGAACTCTTACAGCTGATAAACAACTTCAGCAAGGTGGCTGGATACAAAATTAACTCAAAAAAATCAGAAGCCCTTCTTTATACAACAAACAAGCATACCGAAAAAGAAATAAGGGAAACAACCCCCTTCACAATAGCCACAAACAATATAAAATACCTGGGGGTAACTCTAACCAAGCAAATAAAGGACCAGTACAACAAGAACTTCAAGCCCCTGAAGAAAGAAATGGAAGAGGCATTTAGAAGATGGAAAGATATCCCATGCTCATGGATAGGTAGGATCAACATAACAAAAATGGCTATTCTACCAAAAGCAATATATAGATTCAATGCAATTCCTATCAAAATACCAACACAATTCTTTATAGACTTGGAAAAAGCTATACTCAACTTCATATGGAACAACAAAAAGCCCAGAATAGCTAAATCAATCCTGTACAATAAAAAAGCATCTGGAGTTATCACCATCCCAGATTTCAAGCTGTACTACAGAGCAATAATAATAAAAACAGCATGGTACTGGTATAGAAACAGACCAGTGGATCTGTGGAATCGAATTGAAGACCCAAACATGCACCCACACACCTATGGCCAACTAATCTTTGACAAAGTTGCCAAAACCGCAAAATGGAAGAAGGACAGCATCTTCAACAAATGGTGCTGGTCCTACTGGATGTCCACTTGCAAAAGAATGAAATTAGACCCATACCTATCATCTTGTACAAAACATAATTCCAAGTGGATCAAAGACCTTAACATAAGGCCGGCCACACTAAAGATACTAGAAGAAAAAGTAGGAGAAACCCTGGAACTCATTGGCACAGGTGACAACTTCCTGAACAGAACACCAACAGCTCAGGACCTGAGATCAACAATCAATAAATGGGACCTCATGAAACTGAAAAGCTTCTGTAAGGCAAAAGACACTGTCATTAGAACAAAACGGCAGCCAACAGACTGGGATAAATTCTTCACCAACCCCACATCTGATAGAGGGCTATTATCTAAAATCTACAAAGAACTCAAGAAACTAAATGCCAAGAAACAAAATAATCCAATCAAAAAATGGGAGACGAAGTTAAATAGAGAATTCACACAGGAGGAATCCCTAATGGCCGAGAGTCACCTGAAGAAATGCTCAAGATCCTTAATCATCAGAGAAATGCAACTCAAGATGACCCTGACATTCCATCTCACACCTGTCAGAATGGCTAAGATAAAGAGCTCAAATGACAGCACATGCTGACGAGGGTGTGGAGAAAGGGGAACCCTACACCATTGCTGGTGGGAGTGCAGACTTGTGCAACCACTATGGAGGTCTGTCTGGAGATATGTTAGAAACCTTGAAATAACTTTGCCTCAGGACCCAGCCATACCACTTCTGGGTATACACCCAAAGGACCTCTCACGGAGACATAGTGAAGTCTCCTCATCTATGCTCATAGCAGCCCTATTTGTAATAGCTAGAAATTGGAAACAACCCAGATGTCCCTCAACTGAAGAATGGATTAAAAAGTTGTGGTACATCTATACAATGGAATATTACTCAGCTATAAGAAACAATGAAATCATGCAATTTGCAACCAAATGGATGGATCTAGAGAAGCTCATCCTGAGTGAGCTAACCCAGACTCAGAAGGATGCACATGGCATCTATTCACTTATAGTAGGATTTTAGCTATATCATACAGGATATCTGTACTACAACCAACACACCAAAAGGAACATGGACATAAACTTTTTTTTTCATTACTTTTTTTTTCCTTTCCCATTTTTTTCTCTTTCTTTTTCCTCTCTTTTTTTGTTGTTGTTCTTTGTTTTTGTGGGTTTGTGTATCTGTTGGTCTTTTTTTTTAGTTTTCCCCCTGTAGCAAGGAGACACTTTTCACTGGCAGTACTGCCTCATAGGCCCCCGGTGTATGAAGAGGCTCTCGGCCCTCATATGACTCCTGATCTGTGGTGAGAGTCTGGTATGCAGGGACACTCCACCCCAGAGGATCAAGACGGAAGGGTCAGGGGGTAGAGCATGGGAGGGTGGGGCTGGGAAGCGGGAAAAGAGGACAATATGTCAAGGACGTAACCTGTAGCAACAAACAAATAAATTTACTAATAAAAAAAAATGCAGGTAACAACGTTAAAACACTGTAAATAAAATAAAGGACACAGCCATTCAACCTGGTTTTATGAACCTCCAAGTGTTGAAAAAACGTAGAGCTAAGGTAAAATACAGGGGAAATGTGGTGTTAACCCATGCCTTTAATTTCAGCAGAGATGGGAGGAGCACCATAGTGTTAGTGGACTTATAAATTCTAGAGTTACACGGAAAAGGGTGGTGAGGGTACACACCCTTAATCCCATTATTCAAGAAGAGTACACCCTTAACCCCAACACACTAGAGACAGAAACAGGCAGATCTCAGAGCTCAAGGTCAGCCTGATACAAAACAAACTCTAAATAAAGAAAAACTTCGATCCAGGAGTGGTGGAACACATCTTTAATCCCCTCAGATGGGAACCACAGGTCTTGGATCCCAATAATTAGAATGCAGAGACACACACATAGGATTTGGAAGGACCTAAGTTTAAAAGCTAATTACAAAAGGCCCACACAATACAAACAAATTGTCCTTCGAAATCTCAAAATATATACACTAAAGCTGGTTTAGCTCCAAAATAACAAAATAATTTCTTCTTTAAACCAGATTGAAAGATAACACTTTATATATTGTCAAAAACCAAATTTGCTTCAGGAGAAATATTACCTACCCCCCCCCCCGAAAAGAAAAAAAAAGAGGGCGATTGTCCCTGAGTGAGGAATAGGGCACGGCTCTGTTCTTATCTTTCCAGGAGAATTAAAGCATCCATTCAAGAAACCCAGGGACAACTGGACAACGGAAACCTCAGCAGAAATCAGAATCAGACACCAAAAGAAGACGAATGACCCAGATAATTCAGCCTGACAGACTCCCTCAATAGCTGTTTCCATCAAAAGCCTACAACCACAACAACTCAATATCGCTAAGACAGTTCAGCTCTACACAATGCCCCAGCCAGAACCTCAGTAAAGCCTGGAAGTTCATCTTCTGCCTACAAACCCCTTAGGACATCTAAACAGCTGAGAACAGAAGGACTGAACATAAAAGGATTGTATTAACATTTTTTAACCATTTTTCCATTTTGGTTTGGGCCCCAAACAGGTTTACTATGACCCAAATCAGCAGGAAGTCATTTTAAGAGAGCGACGTCCCATACACAGAGGGTGGGGAAGGTGTTTCTCCGCCCCCCCTTTTTTTTTGGTTATTTGAAGGACAACTAAAAACTCTGTTATTTAGGGGAAGAGATTACAAGTTGTTAAATGGTCCTGTTTAATGGGCTTTGGAGGTTAGAACCAGGGTATTCCTTCTTTCCCTTTTCTGTATCCTTCTTTATCTCCTATGTAGGAATGCACGGACTTGAGAAAAATTGAGACATAGACATAGCACAGGAAGGACCAAGAAGAAGGGTCAGATTATTGAATATGCCCTTATACCTTTGTATATTGATACAAAATTAATAGTATATTTGGCTAAAGTGGTATTGACCATTGTTTATTGTGCAAAAATAAGATTGTATTGGTCTACGTCAGTATTGATATTTGCATATTGATACAAAATTAAGATTATAGTTGGCCACGATGGTATTGACCCTTGTATATGGACCCAATATTAAGATTGTATTGGGCCGCATAGGCATTGATCTTTGTATATTGATACAAAATTAAGAGTATATTTAGCCACATTTTGAATAGATCTTTGTATATTGATACAAAATTAAAGGTAACGCTTCCTAATGGTATCGTACCTAGAGATACTTAAAAATGAAATGTGAAGCTCTGGCCTCTTGATAACAACCATCTTAAACTGTTTAGGATAATTAAGAAAAACAAACTCCTAGTCATGCTTGCATGTCACCTTGTTAGCTACTATGACAGTCTATCACAGATATTCTCTAAGCTACTCAGTAATCAAGTTGTTAAGAGACAAGCAACATTTGCTTATCTAAATACAAGAGCTAGATAGGGCATCTTCAAAAACCCCAGGAGATCTGCAGAATATGGCATTCAAAGATGTGGTCTTAAATTAAGTTTTTTTTGATATCGTGACATATCAGCTCCTGACAGCACCCCCTATTCTACTCCAAGTAGAAGATAAGCATCGAAAAATCTCCAGTATGAGATGGTTGAATTAGTGGCAAGCCTTTCTCTTGGCATGTAAAAACTCCTTGCTTCAACTGCAGACAGACTGCTGTCCAAAAAGGACAAAACTTGGTAGCAGGGAAGTCGACAGCCTAGCTCTGCCAAGACAGGGTAGGTTAGTCCTTCATAATCCCTGCTCTACAGTAAATGTCTGTCAGAGAAACAGGACCAAAAGGCTGAAGACTGATGCTGGAATGTATGCAGAGAAAATGGGAACTGTCCAGGTAGTCACTGGTTTGTCATTTCTTAATATTGGAAGCTGCAGGTCCTGCACTTCCTATATAATCAGATATATTTATCCTTCTCAGCTCTCTGAGGTGGTTGAAGAATAGACAGCTTGAGTCTCATAGCTAAGTTTTGAGTTGTTTAGGAATCAAGAGGGTGTTCTATATCTAAGAAGATGGTTATAATAGTGATGCAAGTTAGTATGAAAGCTAAGTCAGTTATAGAACTTTAAACTCATGGAGATGGTTAGAAGGTAGAAGGTTAAAGTCAGGGGCCAAATATGTATGAACTGGACATTGGGAAGGTATACTGGACCATTTAACTCTCATAAATGTGGCATATTTAATTCTGCTGTTTTGTATAGAATTTACTGTTATAAGAGAAAGATCCATTTGTTGGATTGAAAAGGGAAGCTGTTGGGGGGGAAGAGGGTGTTATGGTGGGACAGGAAGGGGGAATTGGGAAGGGTTTGTGACTGAGATGTAACTTGAAGAAAAAAAATAAAGTACTCATATAAAAAAAGAGTTAGATCTTGTTTATTATGTCACTAAAAATTTGCAGTAATTGCAACTATGGACTTTAGAATATTTTTATCATGTCAAAAATAATATTCCTATGAAACTATCATTGACCATTTCTTTCTCACACCTCTAAAATCATAAAGCAAGTATATAAACATTTTTATTTTCTCTATGGATACTTCAAATCTTGAAATATTATATAAGGAGAAATGTGGAACATATTGGTAAATAATAGTAGTGCCTTCATTTTCAATGGTGTTTTCAAGGTTCATCTATGTTACAGGATGTCAAGGTAATTCATTTGCTTTTATAGTAGAATAATATTCAGTTTTGTATGCTACACTTTATTTACTCATTTTAGTGATTGAGCATATGTTTTCATTATTTGGCTATTAGGTATAATGCTGCTAGCAATATCCACATACAAGTGCTTGCCTAAACATATGCTTTCAATTTTCTTCAGTGCATAACTAAGAGTGAAATTGCTAGATTATATGCTAACTCTATTTTTAATATGTTGCAGAACATTGATAATAATTTTCCAAATGGCTATATGACCATGCCATGCCACCAACAATTCTACTTATTCATACTTTATTTATTTATACCAACATACTAATATATGATATATAGTAGTATGATAGGACCTAGTTATGAATTTCAATGCTAGAACACTAATATCTCATTTTTGAGTTTCATGGTCAATGAATTCCTGATGAATTTGAGAGCTATTTATTGTTGTTGTTGGGTTTTTTTTGAGATAATGTATATTTCTTCTTTTTTAAAAAACGTTTATTTTATTACTTCATTACGTCTCCATTGCTGCCCTCTTCCTCCACCCCCAAAGTTTTTAAATACAATCTGTACATGTTGTAGAGTAGGACTACTTGCCTCCCTCATTACATCAAAGTCATCATAACATCTTAGTATCTCTGTATGTGTATACCTACCGATATACCTGTCTACCTAATGACCTCAGCATGCAATCCTTTTATCCTTTCGTTACAGTAGTTTCTCTGGAATTTCCTGAATTATATACTGCTCTAAAATCACCTATAAGCAGTGTGCCCATTTTCTTCTCACACGTTCCCTCTAATCTCTTCATTTTCAAATGCTTTCATAGATTTTTCATTCCTCACATATCATAAATTTGGGATCATATAATATGTAATGTTTTCTGATTAATTACCTAGTAATAAAAGTTTAAGGTTTTTGTGGATGAATAATACATTTCTCTGGGACAGTGAAAAAACTCATATGCATATACTACACTTTACATATGTGTTTATTTATTGAAAATGTGTCTGTTTGTGCTTGGAGAAATGGCTAAGCAGTTAAAAGTACTAGGTGCTCTTCCAGTGGACCCCTGCTTGATTCCTAAATCCCACATCATGGTGGTATGTGTAATCCTTTTCCAGTGGATCTGAGGCATTCTTCTGACCTCTGAATGAAATGAAGGCATTCCATACCTGTGGTGAACAAACAAAACACTGTGTAAAGAAAAATAAGTAAACCTCAAAAGAGAAATTGTATCAGTTGTTTTAATGCTTTTCAAATACAAAACAATAGCAACAACAACCCTCTTATTATCACACAACTAAAAGAATTTTGTGACTGTTAGTTTTCAGTTGGGTAAGCCTTCAACAGTAATATGGATAACAATAAAAATGGCTCTCTTTTAAATCGAACAAATAGTATTTTATGTTTATTTTCTACCTAATATAATAATAGCTTATGATGTTACACATTCTCAGCCAAAATATTCACGATTTATGCTGTTTCTGCTCTAGAATCTGATCATACTAATGTGTTTGTGTTGCAAAAATATATAAAATTTTAATTTTTCAGAGATCCAAGAAGGCGCCAACCATAGAGCAGTGCATCTGAGTAGTAGGTGAGTGAGATTAGTCACTATGGAATGAATGTGAGGTCCCCTATCCGACTGTGAAACATAGAAGGTATTTGAATTCCCCCCGGCAAACACTGAGACTGGTCACAAGGTAACACAGCTCACACACTTCCCAGGAACACCCCCCTGAGATCAGCAGCTCCTCGGTCACCAGTCTGGAGAGGAGCGCTGGCTAGAGCAGATTTAGCTCAGGAGCAGATCCAGCCCAAGGCTCCAGCCACAGATCAATGGCCCCACCTGTCTGCTTGATATCCAGCCTGCACACAGACCTGTACAACCAAGAGGGAAAACAGTCTGACCATAAGAGCAAAGGTAAGTAAGATTTTTTTTTTCGGAGTTTCCAACATGGCGGCACAATGTGCACTGAAGTTGAGTGGCAGACACCTAACCCAGTCACAGCAAACCAATTAGGAGCCAAGACTAACTGCAAACAGAGCCCACAACGGTGTGTTCTCCACAAATACTGGGGCGGGTCACAAACCCTAGCACCCAAGCATTTGAGACAGTCAGCAACAGGCACACTGAGGCCAACACCTGTGTTGGGTGGAGCTCCCTGCCTGCATGGTCAGCCTAGCTGCTGAATCAGATCAACTGTGTCAGTGAGGGGAGAATACAAGCCCAATCACAACTCTACCTGCCTTTCTGAGGAGACCTGCCAGCTCCCAGGTCCTCAGTGGATAGTCCCCTCCTGACTCCAATTCCCTGTATATTGGTCCAATTGGGTCACAACCAGTTGAGGAGAGCAGGAGCCCCTCTCCTCTCTGAGAGCCAGTCTATTACAGGAACCTGCCCACCATCTGGAGGTAGACACCAGGATCTCAGGATTAGCCAACCTAAACTCCCTGGGGTAGGGAGTTTCTCTGAGCACCAAGGTCAATTGACAAAAGAAACAAACAGACCACACCAGGTGCAATCAGATGACAAAAGGCTAGCACAAGAACATAGTAAAACAAAAAAACAAAACAAAACAAAACAATATGATGTCTCCAAATCCTAGCAATAATGCTACAGAAAACCCTGGACATCCTAACACGATTGAAACAAAGGAAAATAACCTTAATCCTATACTTATATTAATAATAGAAGGCCTAAGGGAGGAAATCAAATACCTCAGAGGGCAACAACAAAGTACTGCAAAGGAGGTGATGGAAATGAATAAAGCACTTAAAGGAAGGGAAGACCTGAAAAGGGAAGTTGAAGCAATGAAGAAAATCCAATCTGAGACATCCATAGAACTGGAAAACCTTAAGAAAAGAATTGGAACTACAGACACTAGCATCACCAACAGAATACAAGAGATGGAAGAAAGAATTTCAGGCTCAGAGGATAAAATTGAACAAATTGATACATCTGTCAAAGAAAATGTCAAATCTAAGATGTCCTGACACAAAACTTTCAGGAAATCAAGGACACAATGAAAAGACAAAATCTCAGAATAATAGGAATAGAAGAAAGAGAAGAGTCCCGGCTCCATGGACCAGAAAATATCTTCAACAAAATCATTGAAGAGAATTTCCCAAATCTAAAAAAAGAGATGCCTATAACTGTACAAGAAGCTTACAGAACTCCAAATAGATTAGACCAGAAAAGAAAATCTTCCCACCACATAATAATCAAAACACTAAATGTACAGAACAAAGAAATAATATTAAAAGCTGCTATGGAAAAGGGTCAAGTAACATATAATGGCAAACCTATCAGAATCACACCTGACTTTACTTCAGAGATGCTAAAAGCCAGAAGGGCCTGGACAGATGTCTTGCAGACCCTAAAAAACCCACAAATGCCAGGCCAGACTACTATTCCCTGCAAAATTGTCAATCAACATAGTTGGAGAAAACAAGATATTCCATAACAAAGCTAAATTCAAACAATATCTATGTACAAATCCAGCTCGACAGAAGATGTTGGAAGGAAAACTCCTACCCAAAGAGGTTAACTACGTACAAGAAAGCACAGGAAGTAAATAACATGCTTGCAGCAAAACCAAAAGAAGAGAAGCTCACTCACACACTATTTTCACAACATCAAGATGGCAGGAAGTAACAATCACTGGTCATTAATATCTCTCAACATCAATGAACTCAATTCCCCAATAAAAAGACACAGGCTAGCAGAATGGATGTGAAAACAGATTCCCACATTCTGCTGCTTACAAGAAACAAACCTCAGCAAAAAAAGATAGGCATTATCTCCAAGTAGGGGGCTGGAAAAATATATACCAAGCAAATGGACCCAAGGAAAAAGCTGGAGTAGCAATTCTAGTATGCAACAAATTGGACTTTCAACCAACATTAATCAAAAGAGATGGGGAAGGACACTACATACTCATCAAAGGAAAAATCCTCCAAGATGAAATCTCAATACTGAACATCTATGCCCCAAATGTAAGACTACCCACATTCATTAAAGAAACACTACTGAAGATCAAATGCCATATTGAACCTCACACCTTAATAGTGGGAGACTTCAACACACCACTCTCACCACTGGACAGATCAACGATGCAGAAACCAGAGAAATAATGAACCTCACAGATGTCATGAATCAAATGGACCTAATTGATATCTACAGAACATTTCACCCCAAAACAAAAGAATACACTTTCTTCTCGGCACCTCATGGAACCTTCTCCAAAATCATCCATATAGTCGATCACAAAGCAAGCCTCAACAGATTCAGGAAAATTGAAATTACCCCTTGTAACTTATCAGACCATCATGGAATAAAGCTAAACTTCAACAATAACAAAAACAACAGAGAGCCTGCAAAAACTTGGAAACTGAAGAACTCTCTCCTCAATGACCTCTGGGTCAGGGAAGAAATAAAAAGAGAAATTAAAGTCTTCTTAGAACTCAATGAAAATGAAGGCACAACATACCCAAACTTATGGGACACATTGAAAGCAGTGCTAAGAGGAAAATTTATAGCACTAAGTGCCTTCAAAAAGAAACTGGAGAGTTCCCATACAAGCCACCTAAAAGTACACCTGAAAGGGCTAGAACAAAAAGAAGCAAACACTCCCAAGAGGAGCAAATAGAGGAAATTATCAAACTCATTCTGAAATCAAACACTTAGAAACAAAAACAACAATATAAAGAATCGACAAAACCAAGAGTTGGTTCTTTGAGAAAATCAACAAAATTGACAAGCCCTTAGATAAACTAACTAAAAGGAAGAGGGAAAATACCCAAATCAACACAATCAGAAACGAAAGGGGTGAAATAACAACAGACATTGAGGAAATCCAAAGAATTTTTAGGTCCTACTTCAAAAACTTGTACTCCACAAAATTGGAAAATATAAATGAAATGGACAATTTTCTTGATAGATTCCACCTACCAAGGTTAAATCCAAGAAGAGGTAAACAAATTAAACAGTCCTATAACCCTTAAGGAAATAGAAGAAATCATTAAAAGTCTTCCAATCACAAAAAAAAAAGGCCCAGAGCCAGATGGTTTCAGCACAGAATTCTACCAGACATTCAAAGAAGAGCTAACACCAATACTCTTCAAACTCTTCCACAACATAGAAACAGAAGGAATACTGTCAAACACATTCTATGAGGCCACAGTCACCCTGATACCTAAACCTCACAAAGACTCAAAGGAGAAAGAAAATTTCAGACCAATTTCCCTTATGAACATGGATGCAAAGATCTTAATAAAATACTTGCAAACTGGATCCAAGATCACATCAAAAGTATCATACACCATGATCAAGTAGGCTTCATCCCAGGAATGCAGGGATGGTTCAACATTAGAAAATCCATCAATGTAATCCACCACATAAACAAGCTGAAAGAAAAGAACAGCGTGATCATCTCATTGGACACTGAAAAAGCTTTTGTCAAAATACAGCACCCCTTCATGTTAAAAGTCTTAGAGAGATCAGGCATAAAAGGGCCATACTTAAACATAATAAAGGCAATTTACAACAAGCCAATAGCCAACATCAAACTAAATGCAGAGAAACATAAAGAATTGAAAGATAATACTTTATATACTGTCAAAAACAAAACAAATATTCTACATGAAAAATAATATCTGACCTTTCCCCCACAAAAAAAAAAAACCAGTAGTCTCCCAGAGTTAGGATTAGGGCAGGGCTCTGTTCTTATCTTTCCAGGAGATTTAAAGCATCCATCCAAGGAATGAAGGGACAACTGGACAACTGAAACCTCAGAAGAAATCAGATCAGACACCATAGAAGACAAGTGGCCCAGATGATCCAGCCTTGCAGACTTCCTCAATAGCTGTTTCCCCAAATATCTACAACCACAACTCAAAATCGCTAAGATTGTTCAGCTCTACAGACTGCTCCAGCCAGTACTTCAGTAAAGCCCTGAAGTTTAGCTTCTGTCTACTAACTTCTTAGGACATTTAAATAGCTGACCACAAAAGGACTGAACATCAAATGATTCTATTAACATTTTTAACCATTGTTCCATTCTTATTTGGGCCCCAAACTGGTTTGCTACATCCCAAATCAGCAGGAAGTCATTTTAAGAGAGCAAGTCCCATCCCCAGAAGGTGGGGAGGGTGTTTTTTCCCCCCGCTTTGGTCATTTGATGGGTTATAGATAATTTTTTTATTTAGGGGAAGAGATTAGAAGTTGTTAAACGGTCTTGTTAAATAGTTTTGGAGGTTAGACCCAGGGACTTCTCTCTTTTTCTTTTCTGTATCCTTCTTTCTCTCCTATGTAGGAGTGAACAGACTTGAGGAAAAATGGGACATAGACATAATATAGGAAAGATCAAGAAAAAAAGACAGATGATTGAATATGCCCTTATACCTTTGAATATAGATACAAAATTAATATTATATTTGGCTAAATTGGTATTGATCTTTGTACATTAATGCAAAATTAAGATTGTATTGGGCTACATCAGTGTTGATCTTTACAAAATTAAGATTATATTTGGCCACATTGGTATTGATCTTTGTATATTGATACAAAATTAAGGGTAACGCTTTTTAAAGGTATTGTACCTAGTAATGCTTAAAAATTAGATGTGAAGTTTCGTCCTTTTGCTACCAACTGTCATAAACTGTTTAGGATAATTAAGAAATGCAAATGAATAGTCATTCAAGCTTGCCATTTTGTTATGTACTATGACAGTCTATCACAGTTATTTACTAAGTTAATCAGAAATCAAGTTGCTAAGAGACAAGCAACATTTGTTTATCTAAATATAAGAGATAGATAGGGGGTCTTCAAAAACCTCAAGAGATCTGTAGATGTTTTCTTAACTTAAGAATTTTTTGATAGCGAGACATGTCAGCTCCTGATAGCACCCCCTATTCTACTCAAAGTAGAAGATGAGCATTGAAGAATCTCCAGTGGGAGATGGTTGAATTAGTGGCAAGCCTATCTATTGTCAAGAAAAACATCTTTCTTCAACTGTAGACAGAATGATGTCCAAAAAAAAGACAAAACTTGGAAGTAGCTAAGTCGACAGCCTAGCTCTGCCAAGACAGGGTAGACAAGTCTTTCATAATTCCTGCTTTATAATCAATGTCTGTCAGAGAAATGGGGCCAAGTGGCTGAAGATTGATGCTGTAATGAATGGAGAAAAAATGTTAACTGTACAGGCAGCCACTGGTATGTCATCTCTTAGATTTGGAAGCTGCGGGCCCTGCACTTCCTAAATAATCAGATATATTTACCCCTCTCAAGTCTCTGAGGTGGTTGAAGAGTATATAGTTAGAGTCTCATAGTTAAATTTTGAGTTGTTTAGGAATCAAGAGGGTGTTCTTGATCTAAGAAGATGTTTTAAAAAATGTGATGCAAGTTAGGATGGAAGCTGAGTTGGATATAGAACTTTAAACTCATGGAGGTGGTTAGATAGTAGAATGTTAAAGTCAGGTGCCAAATATGTATGGACTGGACATTGGGAATGTATGCTAAGCCATGTAACTCTCATAATTGTGGCCATTTATTTCTGTTGTTTTATATTATATTTATTGTTATAAGAGAAAGAACCATTTGTTGGACTGAAAGGGGGAGCTGTTGGGGGGAAAAAGATAAACCTTAAACTTAACAAAAAAAAGGGGAAGAGAATGGGTGGTTGAAGGGGAAGAGGGTGGGATGGGAGGACTGGAGAGGGGAGTAGGAAGGGGATTGTGACTGAGATGTAACTTGAAGACATAAAAAATAAATTAAAAAATTTTTAAATTTTCATAGTTTGAGCTTATAACATAATTTTATATTGAAGTTAGATATACTTATATTTACAACACACCCAATAACTCTTCCTACCTCTATAATTTCCAATGGAACCCCACGACATGTTTTCTTTAAAATTCATGGTCTTTGTTTCATTGATCATTGTTTTATATATATATATATATATGTGTGTGTGTGTGTGTGTGTGTGTGTGTGTGTGTGTGTGTGTGTGTGT
>CAJQZJ010033276.1:333755-363264 GCA_907164525.1 Lophiomys imhausi
TGTGTGTGTGTGTGTGTGTGTGTGTGTGTGTGTGTGTGTGTGTGTGTTTATAATCTTTGCTTCAGTTTTTGTGCACATGTAATGATATATAATACAGATTATTTTATTTGTATATTATTTTAATTATATATATAGGAACAATAATTAAAGTAAAATTAGTTTGAGAAGGAGAAGGAAGTGGGCATGAGAGGGAATAGAGGAAAGAGGGGAAGAAATAAATATATTTTAATTAACTCCACCCACTCTCTCTCTCTCTCTCTCTATACATATATATATATATATATATATGAAAATTCAGTGGATTTTTTCACAATCACAGTAAATAATATTGAAGTCAGAAATTTAGTCATGAGAGATACATACATGAATTAGAGCATTCAACAAAAGTTAATGAGAAGTTTAAAAAATAAATGAACAAATGATGGAAATTTTGGAATAAGGTGAGAATAACTAACCTCCAAATTATGGCCTTTAGAAAAAGGACATGAATACTATAGTGGAAGGATAGAGCATTCTGTCAGTAATATATCTCTACAAACCTAGAGAAAGTGATACCTATTTAGGTAAAAGAGTCCTAGAGTATAACAAAGAGACAATGCATTGTGTGGCACTATTCTTAGAGTATACGTAAAATTAAAAAAAAAATTCTACTCACTCCAATTAGGATTAACAACAGATCAATGTGCTGATACCATCACAATGCAAATTGCTGAATCAAAGAACTTTGCTAGCATCACAGGAACAAAAATGACATCACTGAAGGACTGTCTCAGCAAGGTGACAGCTCAGAGAAGCTGGAAACCTGAAGGGCATTGCACAACTCACAGGTCTCTCTCACAGGCTGGACGCTGTCTCTTTCCAGTGGCTCAGGTGTTCTGATCAACTTTCTGATTGCTTGGCTGATCTCTATGTCTTTCAGTAAACTAAGCTTCATATGCTTGGGAGGGAAGGGCTTAGTGTATCTGATCCTTTTTGAGTTTCCTATGTTCACTTCCTGACCTTAAAGATTGTCCCCAAAGGAGGGTATGTTTCACCTCCTCTTAGAACATTCTGTTGTCTTTTCTAGCATATTGTGACTCAAGGAGCTTACCTCCAAATGGAAGATTTTATGAAGGAAACTGCAGTGTGTGCAACAATCACAAAGAAATTCTCCACAACATCTTAATGCAAAACTTCAAAGACACAGAGTAAAGAAAGGGTACTGAATCTGCAAGAGAAAAAGGTCAAGTTTCCTACAAAGGTAAACCAATTAGAATAACATAGGATGACTGGACAGAAATATTTAAAGCCAAAAGGGCCCAGGAAGTAGTATACACTCTGTCCTAAAAGGCCACTTTTATGTCACTGTTAGTTTTTTTTTTTTTAATAATTTATTTTTTATTTCTTCAAGTTACATCTCAATCACAATCCCCTCCCTACTCCCCCCTCCAGTCCCCCCCAACAGCTCTCCCTTTCAGTCCAAATAATGGTTCTTTTTCTTATAACTATAAATACAATACAAAACAACAGAAATAAATAGGCCACGATTATAAGAGTTATATGGCTTATCATACATTCCCAATGTCCAGTCCATATGTATTTGGCACCTGACTTTAACATTCTACTATCTAACCATCTCCATGAGTTTAAAGTTCTATATCTAACTCAGCTTTCATACTAACTTGCCTCATATGAGGCACTGTTAGTTTTGAAGTCTAGTTTTCTCAGATAAAATTTTTCTTTTCTTTTTTTAAATGTTTATTTATTACTTCACGATACATCTCCATCGCAGTGCCCTCTTTCCACCCCTCCCAGTCCCAGCCTCCCACACTCGACCTCTCCCTTCTATCTTACTCCTCTAGAGTGGAGTGTCCCTACATATCAGTCCCCCGCCACTTTTAAAATATACTTTTGACAGTTATTTGTTTCACTGCTTAAAAATTCACTTTTTTGATACCTATATTTTTACAGTGCATTTCAGTATCATTCTATTTGTTTCATATATATGATTGTTGAAGGAATATTTTTTTCAAATTATGGTTTTTATATTTTATTTGTTAACTATGTTTCATTTTTTATCTTTTTTTATAATTTATTTTTTATTTCTTCAAGTATTTTTTTTTATCTTTTACCAAAGTGTAGATGCTTTGTTCCTTGTGTTTCCTAATATGCTGTCATTTCAGTCATTCCACGTTTTACCATTCTCCCTCTCAGAGACTATATTATACAGGTATTAATCTTATTGTTTCTTTCCTTGAGTATTTGAGTATATTTCCAATTTTAATTCAGTTGTTTCCTTTATTTTGTGAGACCTAATGGTTTAGCATTTTCTATCTTTACATTCAGTAGAGATAGCTTCTGTAAATTCTACTTTACTGTCTTTTCCACTAAGTTTAATATTTCTATTTTTACATATTTTAATTCTAGAATTCTCATTTTATATTAGTTTTTATTTATGTCAAGAACTTCTTTTTAATTTATAATTTCCTTATATGATAAAATTATATATATACATATATATATATAAATTATATATATATATAGATAGATATATGGTAGTTTATCTTTATTTCTATTGGGCTTTCAATGCTATTATTTTCTTGTTCAAAGTATCATTTTATAACTACTCATTTTGAAGGTTAGAGTCATTTCTGATACTTTCAGCATTTTGTCTACCATGAAGATCAATATGGATTTTACAAAGATTTTATTTTAGCAGGCCATGGTCTTGTTCACAGTATAGCTCAGAGATTTTGACATATCTTCTAGACAGTAATTTTCATTACAGTTTAAAGTTGTGCTCTAGTTTTATTTCATATTTATTTTCTCTGTGATCAATGAAACTCCATTACTTTGGAAAGTAAAGAACAAAAATTTAGTAACACAAAATATTCTTTTAAAATATTGAGTCATCTAATTATAAGTCATCTAATATGTGTTAATGAGTAGCAAATATATAAATGAGATTTTCAGGGAAAAGATATAGAAAGGAGTGTCATATGTTGTGGGAATCATTGTCATATATCCACAACATTGATAAGATGCCATACTACAATAAATACTGTCAAGATGACTGAACAAATAGACAATGGTAAATGATTATTTGTCTCCTTAAAATTTGTTTAGACAGATAAGCCATAAGAAGTATAAATTTAGTAAATTATGTATAGTCCTTGGAGACAATGTTATTTAGCTGGCAGGAATGTGAAATTATTTGAAAACAATAGTTCCTTCCTTAACATTTTTCCTTTTAAAGTAGAATTATTCACAACTGAATCTGTACTCATTTTGTTATTGTATTCTGTTTGTGGAAGTTTTTGTTTGTTTGTTTTTTGTCTTTGGATTTGATGTTTTTATTTGAGAAGGCATGTCTTAGGTAGTTTACACTAACAGCATTGTCTATAGTTGACTTACATGACTTAGAAGAAGAGTTAGAATTTTTTAATAGACGAGGTTTACAAACAAGTCTAGACTTTCCATTTATACTGTACCTAATTGAATCTTTTAAGAAATTCTGAATAAAGTAAAGAAAGTTGCATAAGATAGAAGGGAATTCTATTGCTCTATTTCTATCTCCATGAGTGCTATACCTGACTTAATTTCCATCCTAACTTGCATTACCAACATAGAAACAACTTCTTAGACTTACAGCATCCTTTTAATTCCTACACAACCTAATATTTAACTGTGAGACTATAACTATCTAGTCTTCAACCCCATCAGAGACTTGAGAATGATAAATATATCTGATTATACAGGAAGTACAGAGCCTGCAGCTTCCAAAACTAAGAACTGACAGACAACTGGTTGCCTGGACAGTCTCTGTTTCTCTCCATACATTAGAGCATCTATCTTCCACCTCTTGGCAGAGTATCTCTGAGAGACATTAATTGTAAAACAGGAATTATGAGGGACTTGCCTACCCTGTCTTGCCAGAGATAGGCTGTCAACTCCCCTGCTTCCAAGTTTTGTCCTTCTTAGACAGCATTCTGTCTACAATTGAAGCAAGGGATTTTTCTTGTCCAGTGACAAGCTTGACACTAATACAAACATCTCCAAATGGAGATTCTTCGATGTTCATCCTCTACTTGAAGTAATGGCTAAGATCAAAAACTCAAATGACAGCACATGCTGGCAAGGTTGTGGAGAAAGGGGAACACTCCTCCATTGCTGGTGGGAGTGCAAGCTTGTACAACCACTATGGAAATCAATCTGGCGATATCTTAGAAAAGTTGGAATAGCTCTACCTCAAGATCCAACCATACCACTTCTGGGTATAAATCCAAATGATTCCTCACTAAACCACAAGGATGTTTCCTCATCTATGTTCATAGCAGCCCTATTTGTAATAGCTAGAAACTGGAAACAACCCAGATGTCCCTCAACTGAGGAATGGATAAAAAAATGTGTGGTACATCTACACAATGAAATATTACTCAGCTCTCAGAAACAATGAAATTATGCAATTTGCAGCCAAATGGATGGAACTAGAAAAGCTCATCCTGAGTGAGCTAACCCAGACTCAGAAGGATGCACATGGGATCTATTCACTTATAATCGGATCTTAGCCATATAGTACAGGATAACTATACTACAACCAATGCACCAAAGGGAACAGGAACATAGACTTTGTTACCTGTCAATGAGACACTTTGCCCTAGTGGTGCTGCCTTGTAGGTCCCCAGTGTATGGGGAGGCTCTTGGCCTTCATATGACTGCTGAAATGGAGTGGGGGACTAATATGTAGGGACATTTCACTCATTTACTCATTTTCAACATCACATGGAACTTTCATTTTGTTTTCTAATTGTTGATAGTGTAAATAATTATAGGTTTGTACATTAAATTTGCACATTACATTTTGAAACTTTGTTTTAATTGATACAATAGTTCTATTCACAGACAAATTTTATGGCTATGACCATATGTTTGTTTTAGTTTTTCTTCTACACTCTCAGGTTGATGGGGACAGATATACTCTTGCTTTTTATCTTTTGAATCTTTATCTTGACTTAATGTAAGTAGTTAACACAATAAAATGTTGAAAAGAATTAGGAAGTATGTACATGAATCTCAGGAGAATAGGATTCATTACATCCTCATAATCATTAATGAGTCATATTTAGGTCACTACCCTTGTTCCTGTGTGGCTAAGAAGGTTAAAAATATTTTACACTATTCACATGTTTTATTTTATTATGACTTAGTACATTGCTTGAGTTTCAGATGTGAATTTACTAATTCAGGGATAATTCTGCTTGGCAATGGCATACTAGTCATTTTATGTGTGTTGGATTAGTTTTCATGATAATGCTCCCCTTTCCTCTTCTAAGATAAACTTCAACCCATTAGACCTCCATATTGTGAATCTGATAGGCATAGAATCTGATGTCACTGGAGTGCTAATAAAACTCCACTATGCTGCACATAACCACATATACACCAAACCACAAAGACTTCTATTTGTCACCATACCCCACCTCATAAATTTCTAATACACAAAACCACAGCCAAAAAGTTAGGATGTACTGATCATAAATTATTATGATCTTGATAAAAATGATTTACAATTATAGTTATATTCTTCTAATTAACTTTGAACTTACTGTTGCCATAGGAAGTGAGTAAGAAACAGTGAGGCAGTGAAGAGTTAAAGAGTTTTGGCAGAATTCAGTAATTATAGATATTGATTACTTTAAAACATCATTGAGCTGACAGGATAAGAAAAGCCCACTTGTCTTACTGTTTGGGCCTTTTATTTCTCACAAGATGGATGAGTTAATAAACAGGGAGCAAGCACTCCCATAAATTCAGCATCTGTAATATTTGTCACCTTCAGAATTGCTCGGATGAGAATAACATCCTTTATGTGAATTCACAGGAGAGGACTAGCAGACTTTCCTTCCCTTCAAATCTGTGTTGCACAATGTGATTAATGCTATGTTGATGTTTAAAGAGGCAGCATCATTAGACGAAAATGAGATGAGAAAGAAGCGTGTTTCCCACACAGTGAGTACTAAATATGCTAAGTGTCTTCATACAGAATTTACTTCTGTTTAGAGACTAGTTTGTGTTTTTTGTGCCCAGAGTGATGTGTAGAATAATACGAATTTGTACTATGACACACACAATACACACACACACACACACACACACACACACACACACACACACACAAATACACACACACACTTTTTGAAATTAGAATATTCAACTAATTTTATCCACATTTAGAAAATAAAAGAGTTGAGGATCTGTAGACATTTGATAGCTTCTGAGAGAAAGAATGTCTGTTTCCTTAATTATGTTATTTCAGGCTGGTAAAGCAAAATCTATGACAAGAGGAGCAGAACACTATTAATTGAATATGATAGAAGAAAAGAAGAAAGAAGAAAGAGAATAAGAAAAGAAGAAAAAGGAGGAGGAAGAAGAGAAGAAGGTGGCATAGTTGGGTAGGTAGGGAGGGAAAGGTAGAGAGGAGTGGGAGAATTGGGAGGAGTTCAATAATGACTATAATCAAAATATATTGTCTGAAATTGTTAAGTATCAATGAAAATATTATTAATAATAGAACTGTATGTGTCTCATAAGAAGCTGAGGAGGAGATAGCACCTTTTGATTGACTAGAGGAAGATTAAAAGCTAGAGATACTCGATGACACAAACCTTAATTTAGGAAACACTGAAGGAAATAGCCAAAGTTGGATAAGACTTTTTTTCCATTTCACTAATATTTTCCACTAATAAATCTCTAAATTTGAATTTGTTAGGATAATAACTTTTGTTGTTGTTTTGTGTTTTGTTTGTCATAATAAATGGTCATTCCTCTTCAACTTTAGAATTGAGAGTTGCCATTTAAGACACCAAAAAGAGTATAGATTTTTATTCTTCTATAGAAATTTATTTAATTTTTATTCATTCATTTTACATCTGGTTCACAGCCAGCCCTCTCCCTCTTCTCCTACCAATCCTACCATCCTATCCTCATTCCATTTCCCCCTTCCCTTCTCCTCAGAAAAGGGGAATACACCCTGCTATCAATCCACACAGGCTCTTTGAGTCACATCATAACTAAGGGCATCATCCTCTTACACTGAGGCCAGATGAGATAGCCCAGCTAGTAGATCTACATGAAGACCACGCTGCCTGTCAATTATATATGTGTAGGGGCCTAGGTCCAGTCCATACTTGTTTTTTTTTTTTTTTTTGTTTTGTTTTTTTTTTGCTTGGTGCTTCAGAGTCTGTAAGCACCCAGGGGCCTAAATTAGTTGACAATGTTGGTCTTGTGGAGTGCATGTCTCCTTTGGATTCCTCTATTCTTCCTCCCACTCTTCTACATGATTCCCCAAGCTTTTTAACAGATGAGAAAGGACAATTGAACTTTGTATAATTTTTTAAGCAAACTTTATTTTTATCTTGGCATAATTTATGTTTTAACAATGAAAGAAGAAATATCCCTACCATAAAAGTGTGCTTCTCTAAGGTAGACAAATTAAGCTGATGGAACTAAATATTGGATCTGTAATATTTAACACAGTGTTGGCTTTTCTTGCTTCTCTGACATATGTCTGTGTTTTGCATTTCAAGCTGGATGAGTATGCATACAGATTTTTGGACTCATTGTATGTGCAAGATAGTTCTGTTTGACTGCTTTTTGATAAAATGTAGCCAGTAATTAACAACATTAGAGACAAATACAAAGCATCGTTAACACAATAAGATGCTTAGCATGGTGGAAACATGCATTGGCAGGAATTTAGTAGAGTCTAAACTTCATTACATTATTATTTGGAGTTTCACTGTGGTTTTTAATGCGATGCCTAGAAGATAAACATGTTCATTTTAGTAACTCCAAAAGTCTAATTAAACTGGTCAATATTTGTCATAATGTAACTCAAATGTAAAGTTGTCATGAATGTAAGTGAAATTCAGTTATTAGAGTATCTCCACCTCTGTGAGTAGTGAAATTTTGTTAAAAGTAAATATTTTTCTACTACAAGTATACTTTTCTCATTTTCTTGTGTACAGATATGGGTCAAAGGTTGAGATCCATACTTTCTGTACATTCTCCTCATGTCTCTTCCATAGTTGCTCTCTATCCTTCCACCATCCCACTGAAGAAACAGCGAAGAGTGAACAGAGACAAACAAGGGCTATGGATCAAGGTACTATGGTATGTTTAAAATTCACTTTGTTTCCTGTGGCTATATTTGTTCATAAAAAAGAAAATAAGAAATCAGTATTTCAGTGTTTTCTACATGTTCAAGATGTATCTTACTTAGAAATGAAAAAAAAAAAACAGTAATAAGTCATGCTGTAAAGAAGTTTGTTTTTCAGGTAATTGTGAGAACCCAAATAAGCAGTTGAAATATTTCTAGGAAACATATCCATCTGTGAGAGTATTTAGTTGTAGAAAGAGTCTTGTTTTGCAAAATAAGAATAAATTCACACATGACGGAATGATAAAGCGAAAGTTGTAAAGAGTATTGTCATGATAGTTGTAGGTTTTAATGAGAACCAATGCTTCTTCCTGTAAACACTTGAAATTTTTAGTCTTTCTCTGAAAGTCTTGTTCCTCCTAGAATATCATTTTCTACCTAATGCCAGGGAGCTGGTGGGCAATTATCACCTCCCTTTTGAATGAAAAGTATATTACTATATTACTATGTGGGTCTAAACCGACATTCATTCCCCTATTAGGCAAGGATGGGTACGGTGAATTTAGTGCTCCACTATGGTCTCCAGTAATAGGACAAAGAGCACTGTCACCAGTGCATGGTTCTACTCATATTGACCATAGTGAAATAGACAGCTCACTATAGTGCCTGAAGAACATTTAGCCAATGGTGGAAATAATTTCCTGGACATTGCAAAATATTAAGTATATAGTGAAGATTCAGAGTACAAAAAGCTCTTCATAGAAATACCAGTTTTCAGGAAATGCCTTCTACTCAAAGCTTGATAAGCCTTTGAGCTATTTAATAAGGAAGCCAGCTTAACTTCCATCTTTAAGTACAATCTCACTTTTTACCCACCAACATTCTCTTTCTGCTATTAGTATATTAATATTTTTAAAATATTAGCTATAAATGTACTTATAAGTAAAAAAAAAACTTTATTTAAATTAAAGATATATTCATGAAATCCAAGCATTTATGTGCTAGTGGTAGCTTATTTTTCTATTATATATTAAAGAAACTAAAATGTACTAAAATTTTAATATCCATCTGTACATCTTAAATTATCTCATGCCACAGCGTCAGGAAATAACACTCTGGGTTGGGAAACATGACCATGTCTTTCCTTCCAGCCATTGGATTTCATGGTTTCTGAAATGTTGCATTACATATGCATTTTTTATTTGTACGTTTTATATATTCACACTCTCATATTTATGATCATAATTATGTATGGCATATGTAAAATTGGTGATTAATTTTTTAAGTCTGAGTATGGTTTCCACTGTAGCAGTGTTTGGTAATAAAAGCATATCTATTTCCTCTCCTATAAACTGGTGTACATGTACTTGGCAGCACTTCACTTTCTTATAAATTAAGCCCAATGGGCATTTCTGCTTTAAGTAATGTCTTACAGGAGTAAGATACATCATCATCCTCATTTGTTAACCTTTCAGAAAATAACTTCACTTACCACAGCTTTACATACAATTCCATACTTACAGACTTTTCAGAGACTGGATGCCTCTTAATATTTTGATCCTATTAACTCTTTTTTATAATTTACATCTAAGTTACAAATATACTGGTTTTCTTTGAGTTTTGCTAAACCTTCATACTTATATTTTTATGTGTGTCTGGATCTCACACCTTTTTTTCCTCAAAAGTTCTATTCTTCATTGTATTTGAGCTGAAACATTTCTCAGACAATGGTTTCATCAAAATATAGATAATTCATCCCTGCCATTGTTTAATCACCACTCTATCACTCTAACTCCCACTCCCCTAACTACTAATGTCTTCTTCAGTGCTGTGATTTTATCTGCTTGAAATTATCTAGGAGGAATTAGCACAAGAACTTTTGAGTGTGACCTCTTTTATTAAGAACTAAGCCTTTCAGACTTATTTGTTTGTGCCTGCAGCATTGCTGCATTATATTTTGTAATATTGAATGAAGTGCCACAATCTTTTATCTATCCCATTTGAAGACTTTTTTATTTGCAAGTTCTCTTGAGTGATAGTAAGGGTGCTATATGAATATATGTACAGGCTACAGTATGAATATCTGCATACTATCCAGGGGTTTATGTATACAGGCTGTAGTATGAGTATCTGCATACTATCCAGGAGTGGGATACTGAGTAGTAATTTAAATAAATATGGATTGAACTTCAGAAGAAACTGACAAATAATTTTCTAAAATGGGAACTTGATTTATTTTTCATTCTGTCTTGCTTCCTCTTCAGTGAATTATAGGAATTCATAATACCTTGCCACCTTAAAACTCTTTGCAATGCCAGGATTGTTAGATGTGACCATTCTAAAAGGTATGATGTTGAAGTTTTGTTTTGCATGTTCTTAGTAATCAATGACACCAAACAGCTTTTATGTGCTTTTTCTGAAATCCATGTATTGTATTGCATTTACTAAACCACTTGTTAGAGATTGTTTTTAATTGAATTGTGTTCTCATTGTTAAATTTCAGGAAATAGTAATTTTAGTATAAGTCTTCTTCTGGATAATTTTTTTTTTAAATATCACTTTTTTTAAATCACTGGTATGTAATTTCCTAGTTTTGGAAGCTGCGGGCCCTGCACTTCCTATATAATCAGATATATTTATCCCTCTCAGGTCTCTGAGGTGGTTGAAGAATAGATAGCTAGAGTCTCATAATTAATTTTGAGTTGTTTAGGAATCAAGAGGGAGTTCTGGATCTAAGAAGATGTTTTTAAAATTGTGATGCAAATTAGTATGAAAGCTGAGTTAGATATAGAACTTTAAACTCATGGAGATGGTTAGATAGTAGAATGTTAAAGTCAGGTGCCAAGTACGTATGGACTGGACATTGGGAATGTATGCTAAGCCATATAGCTCTCTTAATTGTGGCCTATTTATTTATGTTGTTTTGTAATGTATTTATTGTTATAACAGAAAGAACCATTTGTTGGACTGAAAGGGGGAGCTGTGGGAGGAGAAGATATACCTCAAACTTAAAAAAAAAAAAAAGGAAGAGGATGGGGGGTTGAGGGGGAAGGGGGTGGGAGGGTGGGATTGGAGGGGGGAGTAGGGAGGGAATTGTGATTGAGATGTAACTTGAAGAAATAAAAAATAAATTTAAAACAATAATAAAAATTAAAAAATAAGTCATGTATTTAGTGAGGCAAAGTTCTGAGGATTCTAAAAGATTTTCACATGAGACAAGTTATGAAGATTTATGAGTATAGCATGGATAATCCCAATTCACCAAGAATGCACTCTCCTATTTTTATCTTATGTAATTATGAAGTCTTAGTTGCTATTCTATTGTTGTGAAAAGACAGCATGATCAAGGCAATTCTTATAGGAGAAACTGTCTAACTAGAGGCTTGCTTAAGATTTCATAGGGTTAGTCCAGCAGCATCATGGCAGGCAGTATGGCAGAATGCAGGCAGGGGCTGGAGCAGTAACTGACAGCTACATCCTTATCCATAGTCAGAGAGATGCTCACTCTGATCTTGTCATGGGTTTTTGAATCCTTAAAGCCCATTCCAAACCAAAACTTCCTCCAACAGGCCACATCTCCTCCAACAAGATCACAACTCCTAATCCTTCTAATCTTTTCAAACAGTTCCACTCTCTGGTGACTAAGCTTTCAAATATATGAGCCTATGGAAGTCATTCTTATTTAAACCACCACATATTGCATTCCAACAATAAAAGAAGTGATACTCACATAGTAATTAAAGTGCCTCTCTATTAATATAATATACACTGTTCTGGAAACCTTTTTCTTTATAAGATCTCAGCAAGGATGTCCTATTACATTTACTCTTCACAATTGCTTTTGTGCATCTTGCTTATGTCACTTCCAGATACAGTTAATATTTTCATGGCCTTAGATATATTGGTGTTCTGTTACAAGTGGGAAGAAAATCCCATCTTAGAAGGAAAGTCCCAAAGACTCAAAATGTTCTAAAGAGAGGGCCAACATCCCAACTTGGAAGTATGGTTGTTGCTTAAAACTGGAAAGTGAAGAATTCTGAAATCCTTCTCAGTCCCTGAAATTGACCAGATGAACTAGATTCTACCCTATCCAAATATGTAAGCAATAGGACCACTGAGATTCTCACACATCAACCCAGTGAACAGGAGAAAGCTCAGACCAATTGTGGCATCTGAAAGAGATACTCTGATCTGTTGAGTTGCTTCCAAGTTGTGCAACTCCAAGAACTTTCAGTTACCAGGGTTCCCAGCTTTTCAGAGCTGAGACCTATGACAGGGTGCTCTCTATACAATTCAAATGTTTTGGAGTCCTCAGTCACCATGTATATAACCATTTACACATTGTACTGCTAGTAACCAGTGTAAAAAAAAATGGTCATACATATAGGAATTCCATAAAACATAAAGCTGAAAGCAATAATCTGTACAAAAAGAACAATAAGGTTAAAAAGTATCCTAGTGAAAAGTTTGAGGCAAAGAGCTGCTAAAGATGTCATTTTGTTCATTTGCTGTTCAACATGTATTGGAGCCTTACCCTTAGGAGTGGTTTCTATCCCTGGTGAAACTTTCTTGGAGAGAAATAGTTTTCAATTTGTGAGCAATTATCATTTGGAGATAGCCAGGGACTTATGGCCACTTCTCTCAATATTGGTTGTTATCTAGCAGAGACCCATGAAGGCTCACTTCAGTGCTTGTCAGTCTCTGTAAGTTCATGTGTGTCAGTCCTGATGTGTTTAGAGTGCATTGTTTCCTTTGTGCTCTCATCCACCTTGGCTCATAGAACCTTTCTCCCTTTCTTGCACAGTTGTTCCCTGAGTCCTGAGGGAAGAGATTTGTGGAGACCTCCCATTTAGGATTGCATTTTTTTTCTTTGACTCATTTTCCTTTGTTTGTATGTTTTTTTTTTTGTCCTATTCGATTTTGAATATTTTGTTTTATATTATTTTAACATTATTATTTACAGGCCAATTTGTATTCTAAGGAGAGACAAAAAGGATATGGACTCTGATTGGAGATGAAGTAGGGAGGATATCAGTGGAGTTGAAGGAGAAGAAAGTATAATCACACTACACTGAATAAAATAATTCTATTTTCAATAAAGAATGAATTATATATACATGTTATATATATGATTTATCTATCTATCTACCTATCTATCTATTACATAATCATAATGTCACACATATATGCAATGGTATATAATATATAGAAAAATTTGAGACACAAGTATTATACCATATTTTGGCTTGAAATTTGGTAAGGGCAAAGTCAAACAACATGCCCCATTTTCTTATCTTCCAAAAAAAAAAAAAAAAAAAACTAATGCATGAAAACACAAAAAAAAATGTGATTAGTGAAATCAAAACAAGACATCATTGCTCCACCAAGAGTCATGAAGGATGTAGGAATAAAGGGATTAACGGAATTGTCCTTCCCAATTAAAGAAAACAAGCATGTGACAGAGGAGTTCCTGTATGGAGGACTCGAGAGACCACTACATGAAGTTGTGAAGGTGATTCTTTGATTTCCTTTTATATGTTAAAAGTTTAGCTGGGTTGTATATTGTCTTGAAGTCATTATTCCCTTTATTCAATTTTGCATCTAGACTGTCTTTGAAATATCCTTCACTTTACACCCAAGACTGGGCTTCAACACTAAATTTCCTGGTCTTATTTTTATCTTAAAACTCTACATTTTTAAATTTTGTTTGCTATGCTTTATTTATTTATTCATTATTTACCTATCTATTTATTTTTTATAGATCTGCATAAGAGTAATCACTAGTAGCCACATGATATAGTCAATTGTGGGATGTCATGAAATCTTCTTGACCAATATTAATCCCAAATTCTTCCATTTAGGCTGAGCCTGTCTCTTAGGATAAGGGCAGAAAGCAGCAAGAATCTTTGTCAAAATATCTCCAGAATGTTCTTCAACACAGTTGCTAGCATTGTTCCCATAAGTAACTTTTTTTGGCCTTCTATGGTCCACATTGCCTTCAGCCCTATTGTCTTCCATGCTCCTACAAGAGTGACCCATTAAGCATTGATTATGAAATTCAATGATGACAGAAGATGCCTGGGCAGGACACCCCTTCCAATTCTCGGACACGCTAGGAAGCCTCTGGACCTGGGAATCGGGATAACCCATCCCCCCAAAAGGAGAAATCCCCGGTAAGTTCCAACCTAATACCCAGCCGGCAGATTCAGAAACCACGCAGAGATAATTCCCACACTGGTGGGCACTCCCACGTCTCACACAGATGATCCAATTATCTGGGAAAGGTTGTGACCCTTGGAAGTGAAATAGCTCCTCTGCAAAGTGCCTTCAGATCCCAGTCTGTGATGTCACTGGCCAGCTTCCAAGCCTCAGGAGCGGCAAGGCTATTGGAGCTGAACTGCAGATTTACCCCCCACAGGAACCAACCCCAGGCAAACTGTGAGATATTTGAAACTGTCCTAAATCGAACTTTTGTAATAGTAAGGGCCCTTCCTGCAGAGAATCAGAGCTTACTTGTGCAAAGCTCCATCACCTGAATTAATTAGGTCCCCACCTGGGAGGAGGGACTGAATGAATCACCTTATAGGGGTGGAGTAAGGCAACTCCTACACCACAGTGCCCCCTTTGGACCCAAGACCAGAAGACAGCAAAAAAAAAAAAAAAAATCCCACATGACCAGAGGTCCCAGACAAAAAAAAAAAAAAAAACAAAACAGGGCGAAATGTCTCCAACAAAAGAAAGCAACACTATTCCGTCCAGACCGAAACACCTCACAACAACTGAAACACATGAAAACGATGACAATTCTACATTATGGAAAGTGATAAAATCCCTTCAAGAGGAACTTAAAACTATGAAGGAATTCAAAGAGGCCACAATTCTACAACTCAAAACAACGTATAACATCATTAAAGAGCTCCAAGCCAAGGTGACCCAGCTTGAACAGGAAAAGGATAAAGCAATGAAAGATCTCTAGACAAAAACAAGCAAACTGGAGAAGGAAATGTACAAAACAAACACTACCATTCAAGACATGAAAATAAATGGAAACAATAAAGAAATCAATAAAGAAAAGAATAAAGTCAGAGTTAAAAGAGGAAATGGAGAATCAAGAGAAGAGAACAGGAACTATGGATGTGAGTATGAAAAATAGGATGCAAGAGATGGAAGACAGGATCTCAGGCATGGAAGATTCGATGGAAGAAATCAGTACAACATCCAAAGAAAATGAGAAGGCTAAAAAATCTCTCACCCACAACATCCAAGAAATCAAGGACTCAATGAAAAGACGGAACCTAAGAATTATAGGCATAGAGGAAAGAGAAGACTCCCGACTCCATTGTCCAGGAAATATCTTCAACAAAATCATAGAAGAAAACTTCCCAAACCTAAAGAAAGAGATGCCAGTAGAAATCCAAGAGGCTTACAGAACCCCAAACAGATTAGATCAGAAAAGAAACTCCTCTCGCCACATAATAATAGAAACTCCAAATGTAGAGAACAAAGAAAGGATATTAAAAGCTGTAAGAGAAAAAGGCCAAGTCACATACAATGGCAGACCCATCAGAATCACACCTGACTTCTCCTCAGAAACTTTAAAAGCTAGAAGGGCCTGGACGGATGTCCTACAAGCCCTGAGAGAACATAGGTGCCCAGCCAGACCACTATATCCAGCAAAACTCTCTATCAACATAGAAGGAGAAAACAAGATATTCCATGACAAAATCAAATTCAAACAATATCTCCTCACAAACCCAGCTCTACAGAAGATCCTAGAAGGAAAATTCCAACCCAGAGAAGATAACTACACCCAAGAAAACAGAGGAAATAGAAACCTCCACAGCAACTAGACAAAATAGAAACACAAGACAGCCATCTATACCAAAATAATGGGTAATAACAACCCCTGGTCACAAATATCCATCAACATCAATGGACTCAACTCACCAATAAAAAACACAGACTTACAGACTGGAACCGTAAACAAGACCCATCTTTTTGCTGTATACAAGAAACACATCTCACTATTGAAGATAAACTCTACCTCAGAGTAAAGGGCTGGGAAAAGGACTTCCAAGCAAATGGACCCAGGAAACAAGTTGTAGTAGCCACCCTAATATCAAACAAAATAGACTTCCAATTGAAGTTAATAAAAAAAGACAGAGAAGGGCATTACATACTCATTAAAGGAAATATACACCAAGAGGTCATCTCAATATTGAGCATCTATGCCCCAAATAAAAAGGCACCTACATTTATAAAAGAAACCCTTCTAAACCTTAAATCGCACATCAATCCAAACACTTTATGGGAGACTTCAACGCCCCACTCACAACTATGGACAGATCATCAAGACAGAATCCAAACAGAGAAACAATGAATCTAACAGAGATCATGAACCAAATGGACCTAACAGATATCTACAGAACATTTCACCCAAACACAAAAGAATACACCTTCTTCTCAGCACCTCATGAAACCTTCCCCAAAATCGACCATATAGTTGGACACAAAGATAGCCTCAACAGATACAAGAAAATTGAAATAACCCCTTGTATCTTATCAGACCACCATGGAATAAAGCTGGACTTCAATAGCAAATGAATCAACAGAAAGTCTACACTCACATGGAAATTGAACAACTCTTTACTAGAGGACCACTGGGTCAGGGAAGAAATAAAGAAGGAAATCAAAGACTTCTTAAAATCCAACAAAAATGAAGACACAACATACCCAAACCTATGGGACACAATGAAAGCTGTGCTACGAAGAAATTCATAGCACTAAGTACCTTCAAAAAAGAAAATTGTGACAGCTCATATTAGTGAATTAACAGCTAAACTGGATGTATTGGAAAAAAAAAAAAAAAGAAGTAAACACTCCCAAGAGGAGCAGAAGGCAGGAGATCATCAAACTTAGGGCTGAAATCAACAACTTAGAATCAAAAAGAACTATGCAAAGAATCAATGAAATCAAGAGTTGGTTCTTCGAGAAAATCAACAAAATAGACAGACCCTTAGCCAAATTAACTAAAAGACAGAGGGAGAAAACACAAGTCAACAAAATCAGAAATGAAAAGAGAGAAATAACAACAGACATTGAGGAAATCCAGAGAATATTTGGATCCTACTTTAAAAATCTATACTCCACCAAATTTGAAAACTTAATTGAAATGGACAATTTTCTTGATAGATTCCACCTACCGAAGCTATATCAAGATCAGATAAACAGATTAAACAGCCCTATAACCCCTAAGGAAATAGAAACAGTCATTAAAAATCTCCCAACCAAAAAAAAGCCCAGGGCCAGATGGCTTTAGCACGGAATTCTACCAGACCTTCAAAGAGGAGCTAACACCAATACTCTTCAAACTCTTTCACCAAATAGAATCTGAAAGAACATTGCCAAATTCATTCTATGAGGCCACAATCATTCTGATTCCTAAACCACACAAAGACCCAACAAAGAAAGAGAACTTCAGACAAATCTCCCTCATGAACATAGATGCAAAAATACTTAATAAAGTACTAGCAAACCGAATTTAAGAACACATCAAAAGTATCATACACCATGATCAAGTATGTTTCATCCCAGGGATGCAGGGATGGTTCAACATATGAAAATCTATCAACATCATTGACCATATAAACAAGATGAAAGAAAAAAACCACATGATAATCTCGCTAGATGCAGAAAAAGCATTTGACAAAATCCAACATCTGTTCATGCTAAAAGTTCTGGAGAGAACGGGTATACCATGGCCATACCTAGAAATAATAAAGGCAATATACAGCAGGCCAGTGGCCAACATCAAAATAAACGGTGAGAAACTTGAAGCATTTCCTCTAAACTCAGGGACACGACAAGGATGTCCACTTTCACCATATCTCTTCAATATAGTACTTGAAGTTCTTGCTAGTGCAATAAGACAACTAAAGGAGATCAAGGGGATAAACATCTGAAACGAAGAAGTCAAATTATCCCTATTTGCAGATGATATGTTAGTATACATAAGCGACCCCAAAAATTCCACCAGAGAACTCTTACAGCTGATAAACACCTTCAGCAAAGTGGCTGGATACAAAATTAATTCAAAAAAATCAGAAGCCCTTCTTTATACAACAAATAAATGGGCTGAGAAAGAAATAAGGGAAACAACCCCCTTCACAATAGCCGCAAACAACATAAAATACCTGGGGGTAACTCTAACCAAGCAAGTAAAGGACCTGTACAACAAGAACTTCAAGCCCTGGAAGAAAGAAATGGAAGAGGCATTTAGAAGATGGAAAGATCTCCATGCTCATGGATAGGTAGGATCAACATAATAAAAATGGCCATCCTACCAAAAGCAATATATAGATTCAATGCAATTCCTATCAATATAGCAACACAAGTTTTATAGACTTGGAAAGAGCTAGCCTCAATTTCATATGGAACAACAAAAAGCCCAGAATAGCTAAATCAATCCTGTACAATAAAAAAACATCTGGAGGTATTGCCATTCCAGATTTCAAGCTGTACTACAGAGCAATAGTTGTAAAAACAGCATACTATTGGTATAGAAACAGACCAGTAGATCAATGGAATTGAATTGAAGATCCAGAAATAGACCCACACACTTATGGCCACCTAATTTTTGACAGAGAAGCCAAAACGGCACAATGGAAGAAGGACAGCATCTTCAACAAATGGTGCTGGTACAACTGGATGTCCATTTGTAAAAGAATGATGTTAGACCCATACTTATCACCTTGTACAAAACTTAAGTCCAAGTGGATCAAAGACCTTAACATAAGGCCGGTCACACTAAATCTACTAGAAAATAAAGTGGGAGAAACCCTCTAACTCATTGGCACAGGCGACAACTTCCTGAACAGAACACCAACAGCTCAGGACTTGAGATCAACAATCAATAAATGGGACCTCATGAAACTGAAAAGCTTCTGTAAGGCAAAGGAAACTGTCATTCGAACAAAACAGCAGCCTACAGACTGGGAGAAAATCTTCACCAACCCCACATCTGACAGACAGCTAATATCCAAAATACACAAAGAACTCAAGAAATTAAATGAAAGAAACCAAATAATCCAATCAAAAAAATGGGGGACAGAGCTAAATAGAGAATTCACAAAGGAGGAATCCCTAATGGCTGAGAGACACTTGAAGAAATGCTCAACATCCTAAATCATCAGAGAAATGCAACTCAAGACGACTCTGATATTCCATCTCACACCTGTCCGAATGACTAGGATCAAAAACTCAAAGGACAGGACATGCTGGCGAGGGTGTGGAGAAAGGGGTACCATACTCCATTGCTGGTGGGAATGCAGGCTTGTGCAACCACTATGGAGGTCAGTCTGGCGATATCTTAGAAAACTTGGAATAGCTCTTCCTCAGGACCCAGCCATACCACTTCTGGGTATACACCCAAATGCCTCTTAACGGAATCATAAGGAAGTTTCCTGATCTATGTTTATAGCAGCCTTATTTGTAATAGCTAGAAACTGGAAACAACCCAGATGTCCTTCAACCAAAGAATGGGTTAAAAAACTGTGGTACATCTACACAATGGAATATTATTCAGCTATCAGGAACAATGAAATTATGCAATTTGCAACCAAATGGATGGAACTAGAAAAGCTCATCCTGAGTGAACTAACCCAGACTCAGAAGGACACATATGGCATCTATTCACTTATAGTAAGATTTTAGCTATATACTAGAAGGTATCGATACTACAACTAACACATCAAAGGGAACTTGGACATAGACTTCCTATTTTTAATTTTTATTTTTTATATATTAGTTATATTTTTTATTTTTTAGTCTTCTTTATCTATTGTATGCTTATTGGTTTGTTTGTTTAGTAGTTCTCTCTCACAGGCAATTAGACACTTTTCACTGATGGCACTGCCTCATAAATCCCCAATGAATGAAGAGGCTCTTGGCCGTCATACGACCTCTCAACTGAGATGAGGGACTGTTATATAAGGACACCCCACCTCAGAGAAATGGGAAGGAAGGGTTAGGAGGTAAAGAAAAAAAAATGAAATGTGATGTTTCGACCTTTTACTACTAATTGTCATAAACTGTTTAGGATAATTAAGAAATGCAAACTAATGGTTATGAAAGCCAGTCATTCTGTTAGGTACTATGACAGCATATTATAGTTACTTGCTCTGCTAATCAGAAATAAACCTGCTAAGAGACAAGCAACATCTGCTTACCCTAATAGAAGAGATCGATAGGGCCTCTTCAAAAACCTCAAGAGATTTGCAGAATATGGCATTCAAAGATGTGTTTGTAACTTTAGATTTTTTTATATCCAGACATATCAACTCCTGACAGCACCCCCTATTCTCCTCCAAGTAGAAGATGATCATTGAAGAATCTCCAGTGGGAGATGATTGAATTAGTCACAAGCCTATCTCTTGGTAGGAAAAGCCCCTTGCTCCAAATGTAGACAGAATGCTGTCCAAAAAGGACAAAACTTGGAAGCATGTAAGTCGACAGCCTAGCTCTGCCAAGACAGGGTAGGTAAGTCCTTCATAACCCCTGCTCTACAATCAATGTCTGTCAGAGAAACGGGGCCAAATGAATGTAGATCGATGCTGTAATGGAGAGAAAATAGGAACTGTCTAGGCAGCCACTGGTATGTCATTTCTTAGTTTGGGAAGCTGCAAGCCCTGCACTTCCTATATAATGAGATATATTTATCCCTCTCAGGTCTCTGAGGTGGTTGTAGAACAGATAGCTAGAGTCTCATAATTAAATTTTGAGTTGTTTAGGAGTCAAGAGAGTGTTATAGATCTAAGAAGATATTTTTAAAATTGTGTTGCAAGTTAGTATGAATGTTGAGTCAGATATAGAACTTTAAACTCATGGAGACGTTTAGATAGTAGAATGTTAAAGTCAGTTACCAAATACATATGGACTGGACATTGGGAATGTACGTTAAGCCATATAACCCTCATAACTGTGGCCTAATTACCTCTGTTGTTTTGTATTGTATTTATTATTATAAGAGAAAGAGCCATTTGTTGGACTGAAAGGGGAAACTGTAGGGGGAAATAAGATATACCTTAAACTTAAAAGAAAAGAGAAAGGGAAGAGGATGGGGGGTTGAGGGTGGGAGGGTGGGACTGGAGGGGAAATAGGGAGGGGACTGCTAATGAGATGTAATTTGAAGAAATAAAAAATAAAGGAAAAAAAAAGAAAAAAATGAAATTCAATGACTTTTCTATTCCAAAGTTCTACTGTCTTCCCTATTTCTGCAACAATCAGCACTGTAACAACAATATCCCAGTCCTTGTTACCAACTTCTGTCTCAATTATATTTCTAATGTTATAAAGAGACACAATGACCAAGGCAACTTATTAAAAATTATTTGGTTGAAGGCATGTTTGGAATTTTAAAGGGTGAGGCATGATTACCATTCTTAAAGCATGGCAGCAGGCAGGTAGACATGACACTGAAACACTAGCTGAGAACTTATGTCTGATCCAGAAGCCCATGTCAGATAAAGAGAGATGCGGCCCTGTTTGGGGATGGATTTTGAGATATCAAGACACCGTACTCACAGTAAAAACCTCCTTCATAAGACTAGATCACTTAATCCTTCCCCAAAACAATTCCATCAACAAGGGGCCAAACATTCAAATGTATGAACATATGAAGACCTTTCTCACTGAAACCGCAGCAGTGTGTTTGTCTTTGCCTCTACTTAATCATATGTTTAAACACATACACACACACACACATTTATATAAACAATTATATAATTATGCATTTATAGCAACAAAGAGCTATTGTTGATTTCAGAGAACCATTGGAGTTGGCCTGGCCTAGCTGCCATGAAAGCCATGTGTTATAAACATTAGAGTCCGCAGCTCTTGGGGTACCACATGCCTTCCAGTACTTGAGATATCAGTGCAATCCCTTTGGCAGTGAAATATTCAGGATGCTTTGTGTTTATATGTCCGTTAGTGTACCCCATGTAGCTTGCAAACTGCTTTGTATCTTGGCAAGTACAACTCTTTTGATAGTGGCAATTGCCACTATATTCTGTTTCTGATAAAGGTATAAAAAGTCTGATTATTCTCCTTAAAATTGCCACAGCTTAAGTCTTGTGATGGACTCTCCTACTGGTCTGGTTTCATTCTTCACAGCCAGATCAGCTGATCAGGAAATATCCTGGCAAGTGCAGGTGCTTATAGTTACTCTATCATAATTTGAGCTATGAGTTAACACTTGTAGTTTTTTGGGGACTCAAATTTATTAGATTTGACACTTAATGTTCTGTCACTTTCCCTCTGAGTCTTTCCATCAAATCCTTATTACACTTTTAAAAATGTCTCCTTATGGTGGCTTCTTAATATTACATTATGTCCTACACTTCTATTAAGTTCTTTCTTCTTTAATTTTACTGAGCCATTTCACTTTGTCTCTCTAAACTTCTTGAATTCTTTGGTGGAGTTTATGATTGTTCTTTTACATTCTGTGTCCTAGGGTTTATCTCACTTGCAAACATTTCTACAAGACTGGTAGCATTTGGAGAGAAGATACTGCCATGATCTTTGAAACTGTTTGCCTTTTTGTAATGAAGTTGGGGCCTTGTGGACTGTTTGTTTGTTTGGTTTGGTTTGGTATGGTTGTTTGTTTCAAGAGACAAAGCAGATTGGAGTAGAACCATGACTTTATGGGGAGCTTGGACCTAGAAGTTGGAAATGGCTCAGAAGGAGTGAAGTAGGTGATTATAAGGACAATGCTGGTGCAGCATGGGCTTCCTGGCCCAAGCCTGGAATATGGTTGGAAATGTGACTTGGTGAAAGGTTGTGTGTGCTGTGGGAGTGGCCTGTAGGTGGGAGGGACAGGTAGAGAGATTCCTGGCCAAAACTTTGAGGTTGTTTATGGCACAAGTGGTTTTGATCAAGACAAGACTGGGGAACCTAGATATGGGGACAGTCTAGATGTGGTTGGCTGGCAAATAGGTCAATGAAAATGTCAGGGAGACTCACTGGGCTTTTGGAGAATGAAGTAAGAGGTCTGGTTTGGAGGTGAGGTTTGATGCAGTGCAGAAGGGACCTGTGGGTGGGGGCAGGTATGCAGGTATGTTGAATCCCAACAGAATCCTAGAGGTTGTTTGTAGTGCTGGCAATTACCCAGTTTTAACTGTATATTTCTTAAGTTCATCATCCATGAGAAATTACTAAGTAGTACTGCAGATATAGGGAAGACATTTGTTCTTTATAAAATATTGTAGATTTCCAGTAATATTAACTTGATTTTTATTTTTACCCTGTCTTTGTTATGATGATTATCTAATTGTTTAACTTTGATCTGTCTTGTTGCAATGTGGAAATATTAATATCGCATAAGGTCATTGAAGATATTAAAATGGCCACTAATATAAGTACTATGTTCTCAGTTCCCACTATTAGGCAGATGCTAAGCAGTTTGTCATGTATGTCACAATATCCTCATTAGAAATTTATATGAATATTGTGTGCAATATTGTACTGCTAGCAAGTGAAAGAATCATTTTGAGTTTCAAGTCTATAATGTCTAAAATCTTAGTGGTCTATTTCAGATTCAAGAAATGTGTGACTAACCATCATATACATTTTTCTTATATTCTTTGTGACTATGCTATATTATTTTCTAAGAAACACAAATTATTTAGTTAATTTTATAAATACACACTGAATTAATGAATCAGAATATCTCCCTGGATTTTTACTTTTATATTGATTGTTTTCTCATATTTTATCTACTTTGTAGATTTCATCATTTCCTTTATCATGTCATGATACTGTGCTAATGTAAGGCTTTATATTATGTTCAAATTTCTCTTACTGAGTGCATCTCCCTGCCATACACATATAATAATCTAGGCTGCTATACATTAACTAATAGCAGGAATATAAACTAAGACGTGTACTATTTATTGATTTCCTATTTCTTTGAATCACAGATTGTAACATACTGGATGACATAAATTATTCATTCCACATGGCCTCATGGTATCATCAAAAGTTACAGCAAGTATGAGCTATATGAATTTTCTGCTTAGGTAGCATACTGATTTAGAGTAAGTTTTCCAAAATATATGGTAATCACACTCTAAAATAATGAAAGGATTTAGCATAATAAATACATAGACTGGTACCATAGTCATGTGTTATCTTTACCAAGTGCCATTGATTGTGCCTTTTTGAATAAGTCTTACTTCTGTACAACACTGTCCTAGCCTGTTTGTTTACCTCTGTATTAGCACATGTGGATTACAACCTGCATTATGGAGCTACAATTTTTGTCATATCACTCAGTGGTCAAAAGCTGTCAGCCCTATTATAGCTTTATAGGAACAATATACTTAGTGTGGTCTGTGAATGACAGTAAAGATTTTCCATTGCACATCATGCAGTTCATGCATATAATTTCCTTTCAAAATGTTCTGTGTTGTTCACTGCTGTTTTATGTATGCTAATTTATCTGAATTCTTTATGACACTTTTGATAGTGAATTTTGTTTAGTGTCCATTTAATTTCATTACAAAATATATAGTGCTATAAGTAAGTTCTCTAAATGTTTAGTGCCATCCTTTGATTATCATATCAAATATTAACTTTTATCAGTGCACCGCCTCCTAGTAGACTGATACCATTTTAGTTCCTAATCTTTCCGAGGTAAGTATGTTTTACTAGTATATTATTCTATACCAAAGAATGGGCATGTTAGAGATCCAAAGTATTCATTTTGAGATGGTTTGAGTGGTTTATTAATTTTCCAACCAAGAAGTTTAGAAACAATCTGGATTTGTAACATTATATTTTAAAAATATAAATTCTCTGTTTTTAGTCAATAGTAAGTAGCAGCTATCAAAATTCATCCCCATGGTCAGCTAGAACACAGTGTTTCTAATTATTTTCTGCAATAATGGAAACATAAACAGGGCTTACAGTGAAATGAGAATTGTGAAGTATTGCATATTTAGTCAGAACACCTACAAATGCATCTTCAACTTGAGTGCCCTGGCATTTCTCAAGAGATGGAAAAAAGACAAATTATAACCTGTGCAGTAGATTTAGCATATAGAAAACTTTGACTGGATTACTTGATTTTATGCTTTAATTTTAAGAGTTTTGGGAGAAGGGGCTCAAGTTGTAATTTGGTGGGTAAACTTTGTTTGACTGGTAGACACAAACTCTTGAGTTCAGTTCCTGAAACCACATAAAATGGGAATGGTGATATACTTCTGTAATTTTAGTACTTAGCCATAGAGTCAGGAGGCTCTTAAGATCAAGGACATCCCCAGCTACATACAGCTAAATAGTGACATCAATTCCAGGAAAGACTAACCAACATGAGACTTGTGTAAAATATGGAATGTTGGTGGTTTACACATCCATATATATTTTCATATTTAATTTGTTATTAGTGTATCCACTGTTGAAGCAAATGTTACTAACATCAGAAATAAATCAGACATAATATCCATGAAAATATTATAGGATCTTGTTCAAAAGATATGTGATATATTCAAAAGTTAAGTGCTCTTATAAAACATTTTGATCATTACTTAGACATTAAATTTTTAGAAAGCAAAGCCAATTTGGATTATATTACTTTTTGTGATACAAACATAATAGTGATTTTTATGAAGCTTCAGATTTGTGTTAGAATACAAGAATTATTAGCATAAAATATTATTGAAGAAGCTAACAGGAGATCACTGCTAATAAATATGCTAATTGTATTCCAATGACTTTTGGGGGGAAGACTACTCTTGGGACTAGATACAAAATGAGGAATTAATTTAAAAGACTCCCATCACTAATACAAATATGTACCATCAGAATCTGCCTCATTTTTACTGTAAATTTCTCAATGGAGTAGTATTTAATGGTTACAATAATTAAACAAACCTCAGCACACCTCAGTGGGGATATGTATCCAGCAAAAAGTGAGGGAAGGTATATTTTTCCTAGAATATGTAGTGATCATGTTTGCGATTGTAGGGTATCAGAAAAAGTACTGCCTTATATCTCATACAGAAAAATGTTGTGTTTTCTTTCTCTTTACTTTATAATTCTTTTCCTGCCATATTTGTACTTTAAAAAAGTTCTACATTGTGTGTAAAATATATATGATCCCATATTGGTAAGTAAAGTAGACATGAGGAATTGTGTTTTAAAAAATAAAAAGGATTTCTAAAATTAATGTAAATCTGACTGAACAAATTACATCAAAACATTTTTAGTAGTTTTACTACCATGAAATCTTACAGTAGTTATAAAGTCTACATATAATGCATGTAATATTTGCATTTTCAAATAAAATTTAATTTTCATATTTCAACAAATTTTTGGAGGTATATCACTAATACTATCAAGGTAAGTGATTTTTGTAACTTATTCCACATTCTGTTTCAATTAAATCCCTCAGCTTTACATTACAGAGTTTCAGACAATTAATGCTTGACCAAGTTGAACTTTTCCTTTACAGAATAATTTCTTCTCTCAAATGCATAGTAACTTATAAGGAAATATATTTCTTCATGTATAAATCAATGATTTAACTTTGGAAAAACATTCACATTTTATGTGAAATACAATTGATATATGGGAATGTTTTTATTTATTTAAAATTATTTTTAAATTTATGTCCATGAGTGTTTGCATGAATTCATGTATGTGTAGCATATGTGAAATTGGTATCCACTGAAGCCAGAAGTGGGCATCAGATCCTGTATAACTGTAGTAACACATGGTAGCAAGCCACCATATGGGTGCTGGGAAATAAGCCCAGATTTTGTAAAAGAGTGAGCATATTCAACTCTATATATAGCCTCTATAGAGATATTTTAAGTTGAGATGATTATATATTTAAAATTAGAACATATTTTTAACACTGTTTCTAATTTCTATTTAGAATAATTTGGTAATGTAAAAATTATGATCTAATGATAAACTTATTTTGTTTTATTTACTTTTGAACATGTGACTTGGCAGAATAAAATTAATACAGACAGACACACACTACACACACTACACACACACATATGTATGAATGTAGCACACACATACAACATGTATACAACACACATATATGGAATACATATGCAATACAGATAAAACAGATGTATGTAACATACATACAACTTAAAATAATAAAATTTAAAGTTGAAAGTAACATAATATTTGGCTTGGTTTATAGTGACGATTTCTTTCCACATATGTCTTTTTCTTCTGGACTTAGCTACTAAAGGTGAAATTAAAAACGTTTGGTTGTGATGGCATTGTGGAAGATGTTTCAAGAAAAGTTGACAGGGGATTGAAATGTCACCCTATCAAGGCCATTTTCTTCTTATGATATCATACTGTTTGCTCCTAACTATTTTTCTACACCTTATTTGCTAAATGCTGGAGGTAAAACTGTAGCTTACCACTGCTGCAGCAATTACCATACTTCCCAACAACCATTCAATTAGTGGGAGCCATCACCTCTGAGTAACATGCTAAAGCCATAGATTATGTTGTTAAGGTAAAAGTGAGAAATTTTCTTTATATATATATATATATATATATATATATATATAATTTATTTTTTATTTCTTCAAGTTACATCTCAATTACAATTCCCCCCTACTCCTCCCTCCAGTCCCAACCTTCCACCATCTTCCCCCTCAACCCCCCATCCTCTACCTCCCCTTTTTTTTAGTTTAAGGTATATATTTCCCCCCAACAGCTCCCCCTTTCAGTCCAAAAAATGATTCTTTCTCTTATAACAATAAATACAATACAAAACAACAGAAATAAATGGCCACAATTATGAGAGTTACATGGCCTAGCATACATTCCCAATAATCAGTCCATATGTATTAGGCACCTGACTTTAACATTCCACTATCTAACCATCTCCATGAGTTTAAAGTTCTATGTCTAACTCAGCTTTCATACTAACTTGCATCCCAATTTTAAAAACATCTTCTTAGATCCAGAACACCCTCTTGATTCCTAAACAACTCAAAATTTAACTATGAGACTCTAGCTAACCATTCTTCAACCACCTCAGAGACCTGAGAGGGATAAATATATCTGATTATATAGGAAGTGCAGGGCCCGCAGCTTCCCAAACTAAGAAATGACAAACCAGTGGCTACCTGGACAGTTCCCATTTTCTCTCCATACATTACAGCATCAATCTTCAGCCGTTTGGCCCCATTTCTCTGACAGAACTTTAAACTCATGGAGAAGTTTAGATAGTAGAATGTTCAAGTCAGGTGCCAAATACATATGGACTGGACATTGGAAATGTATGCTAAGCCATGTAACTCTCATAATTGTGGCCTATTTATTTCTGTTGTTTTGTATTGTATTTATAGTTATAAGAAAAAGAACCATTTGTTGGACCAAAAGGGGGAGCTGTTGGGGGGGAAAAGGTATACCTTAAACTAAAAAAAGGGGGGTAGAGGATGGGGGTTTGAGGGGGAAGAGGGTGGAAGGGTGGGACTAGAGGGGGGAGTAGGGAGGGGATTGTGATTGAGATGTAGCTTGAAGAAATAAAAAATAAATTATTAAAAAAGAAAGAAAGAAGGCTGAGCAAGTCATGGAAAAAGTAAGCAAGCAAGTGTCATTTCTCCACAATTTCTGTTTATGGAGCAGGTTCCTGTCTCCAGATACCTGGTTTGGGTTCCTGCCCTGACTTTTCTTCATTTTGTAATATAAGCTATAAGATGAAATAAACCCTTTCCTCCCCCCTAAAAAAGTGTTACCCTTAATTTTGTATCAATATACAAGGTTCAATACCAATGTGGCCAAATATAATCTTAATTTTGCCTCAATATACAAGGGTTAATACCATTGTGGCCATATATAATCTTAATTTTGTATCAAAATACAAAGATCAATACCAATGTAGTTTGTTTAGCTCCAAAATATCAAAATTATTTCTTCTTTAAACCGAATTGAAAGATAATACTTTATATATTGTCAAAAAACCAAATTTGCTCCAGGAAAAATATTACTCGACCCCCTCCCCACCAAAAAAAGGTAATTGTTCCAGAGTTATGATTAGGGTAGGGCTCTGTTCTTATCTTTCCAGGAGATTTAAAACATTCATTCAAGGAATCCAGGGACAACTGGACAACGGAAACCCCAGCAGAAAACAGATCAGACACCAAAGAAGATGACTGGCCCAGATGATCTAGCCTTGCAGACTTCCTCAATAGCTGTTTGCTCAAAAGTCTACAACCACAACAACTCAAAATTGCTCCGATTATTCAGCTCCACAGACTACTCCAGCCAAAACTTCAGTAAAGCCCTGAAGATCAGCTTCTGTCTATGAACTTCTTAGGACATCTAAATAGC